>PVJO010001980.1:0-155360 GCA_004026905.1 Hystrix cristata | reverse complement strand
AGCACACATCGAATTGTTTCTCTGATATGAGAAACCATAACTGTAAATAAGGACAAAGAGGTGTAATAGATATTATATAAAAGGAGGATGGTGTGCAGAGGAGAGGAGTACTAGAAGGAAAGAAGGGGAAAAGCAGAAAGGCAACAGGGGAAAGGGAAAATATGGAAAATGATGAATGAACCTGCTGTAAATAGGGAGGGAGGGAGGAGAGGGAAGGGGAGGGGGAGAGGGGGAGAACCAAGATGCACCATGTATAGGTACAGAATAAATGTAATGAATGTGACCATTGTATGTAGAGTGTACCAATACATGTTCTTGGTTTAAAATAAAAAAAGAATAAGAAACAGAGTATCATTTGTGAAGATATATATATATATGCACATACATATACACATACATGTACATATATATATACGTATATATGGTCTCCTTTCATAGTCCGGTCTCATTATGGAGCCCAGGTTGACCTTAAACTTGTAATTTTCTTTCCTCAGCCTCCTGAGTGCTGGGATTAGAGGCATGTGGCACCATAGCTAGCAAGACAACTATTTTTTAATCATGAAAGTATTTAAGTGTGAGTTTATATCAAAATTAATGTGAAAAGCTCAATATATGTGGATACGTTTTTTGGAAAATAATTTGACTGATGATCACATAAGTGTTTACAAATATTAAATGTCATCAAAATAAGCCTTTAATATCTATGCATTTACTGCATATAAATTATACTTTAATTATACTTTAATTCAGAAACATAAACAATATAAATCCATTATCCTTCAATGATTTCCCTCTATAGGAAACACTAAGGTCATACACTATACAGAGGAAATCTACTAAACTCTCAAAAACCAGATGACAGTAACTATGAACCAAAGAATTTACAGAAAATTTCTCCATGTAAGCTTGTGTTTGGAATCCCTACCTGAAATTCCAATGCCAGAGCAGCTAGCAAACCCGCCCTAACAGGAAACAAGGAGGGGGATGAGGGTGTTTGCAGGCTGCCTTTTCTTTCGGGCTGAAAGGATGATGCCTGGTGGTTCAACCCATGAAGAGGGGACTCTCACAGGAGTCTGTCAGGCACCTTTGTGGCTCAGTCTGACCCCTGTCCAGTGTATGCCTGTCTGTCCATCACTCTTTATGTCCCCCTTCCTTCCCAGGGAAAATCCAGCTTGGGGCAGGCAACTCTGGTTCTTAGAAAGAAGGTGCAGGTCCAGTACACCACACCAGCAGGAAGCAAGTTTAAAGATTTTTTACTTACAGATCCTGGGCAAGAGAGCACAATGAGTCAGGAGAGCGGCCCCCCTCCTTGGGTCACATGAAGCCAAATTCAGAGGTCAGGCAGAGAACGAAGAGCTGGCAACTGGTAATAGACGCAGAGGAAGAGGGTGGGGGCAGTCACTTCAAATTCCTGGGCAGAGGAATAGTCCCTTCGCAAGAAGCGGCAGGAAAGCAGAGAGCCCAATCTGCTAGGCAAGCAGATGCCTCTGAGATTTTATCTCTAGCCACTGACTGGAGCCATTTGGGTGTGGTGCAGAACTGCAAACTGTGTCAAGGGTGACTGAGCTCTGCCTCTGGCATGACAGTTGTAATCAACCAGATGACCAAGCAACATAAAACTATAAAACTTCACTACACCTTAAAAATGAAAATAGAAGTGCACCAGAGTAGAATTAGAGTATGAGGTATACTTATAAACTTGGACTTGAGTTTTTAAATTATTAGATAATAAAACCTTAGGATATATTAAAAATACAATACATTATGACCAAGTAGGTTTACCATAGAAATGTATAAGTGGTTCAATATTGAGTAATTTAAAAATCAACTTACTCTATAACAGATTAAAGAAGTTGTGATCTTCTTGATAGATACTGTAACGTCATTTTAAAATTTTGAAATCTGTTTTACAAGGAAACTTTATCATATGAAGAATGCTTGTAATCCCAGGTACTTGGGAGGTTGAGGCGTGTTTGAACCCAGCCTGGGCAATTGAATGAGACCTTGTTTTAAAGTGAAATGAAAAGGGCTGGGGGTTCTAGCTCAGTGCTTCCTGAGTTCAATTCCCATTACCACAAAACAAGACAAAAATAATGCTTAAATTGCAAAAAGAAAGGAAGCATGGAAAGAAGGGAAGGAGGAAGGAAGAAAAAAACAAAAGAAAGAAAGAAAGACAGAAAGAAAAAGAGAAAAGTATTTCTCAGAAAGCTAAGAAAGCTAAGAAGCCATCATAGTAAGAGGTGAAGCATTAGAAATGTTCCCTGTAATGTGAAAAACAAAGTAAGGGTGAAAAATATCACTGTTAATATTGAACATTGTCCTGGAAGATTTTGCCAAAAGAAAGAAATAACACATAAACACAGACAAACTAGACAAGGTTGTCTGTTACTCACAGTGATATAATGATATATATTCAGAAAATTTCATAAAACCAGTTGCTATCCCCCTGCTAGGTATCTTCCACAAAGAGCTAAAGTCATTACACTACAGCCATATTTGCATACCAATGTTTATAACAACACAATTCATAATAGCTAAATTCTGGAAGCAGCCTGTATATCCATCAACAGATAAATGGATAAACAAAATGTGGTATCTATATATAATGGAATACTACTCGGCTATAAAGAAGGACAAATTAGAGTCACTTACAGGAAAATGAATGGGTCTGGAAACCATAATGTTGAGGGAAATAAGCCAGACACACAAGCCTGAATACCATATGGTATCCCTCATTTGAGTGAGGCAATATATAAACAGAGAAAATGATAAAAGACAGATACAGAGAGACAAGGGGACAGATCTCGTCCACTAGGGAAAGGGTCTAAGAGAACAAGAGGAGGAGTAAGGAGGAGGGGAATGGGAATTCAGGGGAATAAAGATATGCCAAATCCAGGAATCTAATAACTCAAATTTGAAAAAAGTTGAGCTCAGTTCAATAGCAATAGGAGGTGACTGGGATATTACAGTATCACATACAGTATGTACTACAGTTAACTGTATGCAGTTGCAACTTAATAGTGCATATATGTGTTTGTTTACATTGTTTGTTGTTACAGGCAAATGGCACCACGTATTGTGGTCTGTAAGATTGCATAAATTTGGATACATTTTAATTTTTATTTTAAAAAAATGTTAAATTGTCAGAACAAGTAAAAGACTATATAGGCAGGCAGCCTAGTGCCAAAGAAGAAAGAAGTCAGTGTCTTACATATTTTCGTACTTACATATACAGTTTTAGCACTGTAACAGAAAAATCTCCATTCAGTTTGTCAAAAATCTGCAAAACTTCTATTTCTAGTTGATAATGTATAACAATAGTAATACAATAATTTGGAGTTGTTAAAGTCCTATATAAAGCAAACTATACAATTTTGGAAGACATAAAAAGTAATTCATTATAATGGTAAAATACACTGTGACATTGAATAGGTTGACTCTGTTAATGTACCAGTTCTCTAATTGCTACAGCTCGTGTCTAGATGTCCCCCCAAAGACTCATGCGGTCAGAGGTGGGTTTTTTTTCAGAGGAGGCTGGATCTAGAGTGTGTGACTGATTCATGGTGCAGTGCCAAGGTTAGAGTTGCCAGGGTTAAGGGTGGGTAATTGCTAAATCAGTCCACTGATTGGTTTAGCACCTGCCCTAATCCTGGTAGCCTAGATAGAATATAAAATGGGCAGAAAGAAGCTGCTAAGGTCCCTTGCTTGCTTTGCTATCTTCTGTTCACCATGAACTGTTTCTCCTCTGCAATGCCCATCTGCCATTCCACCCTGCCTTGGAGGCCTCTGATTATGGACTGAAATCTCTACAAACTGTGAGCTAAATAAACCTTTCTTCCTTTAACTCTGGGTGTTGGGTATTTTGTCCCAGCAACAAAAACATTAACTAATACTCTAATATGCAATCACAATCATCCCTCATCATTCCCTAGGAATTGGTCATGGGATTCTCCTCTCCCACCAGGATAGCAAAGTGCCTGGATGCTCAAAGTGCCTTATATAAAATGGCACACACCCCAAATATTCTCCTGTATCTGTAAATCATCTCTATATCACTTATGATATACAGTACATTATAAATGCTAGGTAAATAATTGTTATACTTTATTGTTTAGGAAAT
This sequence comes from Hystrix cristata, assembly GCA_004026905.1. Classification (NCBI taxonomy): domain Eukaryota; kingdom Metazoa; phylum Chordata; class Mammalia; order Rodentia; family Hystricidae; genus Hystrix; species Hystrix cristata. The sequence goes on along the minus strand of PVJO010001980.1, from coordinate 151,240 downwards.
TAGGACAAGGAAAAAAGTTTATGCCTATTCCAAAGATGAAGTTTTTTAAAAATATTTTCACACTGAAGTTGGTTGAATCCATGAATGTAGAACACACAGATACAGAGAGCCAACTATATTGACTATAATTACAGTAGGAGTGTTCAAAAATTTTATGAGATTCCAAGATTCATCTGAAAGATAAAAGTACAAGAGTACAAGAAAGACAAAAGTGTAAGAATAGCCAAGGTGATTTGAAAATAAAAGAGAAAATTCTGGACTGAGGGTGTAGCCCAGTGGTAGAGTGTGCACTCTACAATACGTGAGACCAGTCCTTCTTCAGGAATAAATCCTATTGAATTAAAAAAAAAAACTTGCTACCAAGAATTATACCTGTATGATACTGATTCAAGTATAAGTTGATAGGGTTGGGGATTTAGCTCAGTGGTTAGAGGGTTTGCCTTGAAAGCACAAGGCCCTGAGCACAAAAACAAAACAAAACAAAACAAAAAGAAACATATAAGTTTATAGTTAAACTGAATATAGAATGAAACCCATACATATCCAGGGAACTGAGTATATGAAATATGACATGGCAAATGAGATTTTTAAAGATGGAATATTTAACCAATGATTTGGAGACACTTAGCCATCTATTATAGGAGGAGAAACATAATAAATTTACTTTATCTATCCCTTCATAAATATAAATTCTGGGTGAATTTAAAAGCTAAATATAAGACAAGTAAATAAAATACCAATGTAAGTAGTCTGAGAAGCTAAGCACAGCAGTACATGCCTGTAATTCCAGCTACTCCGGAGGCTATTCCGGAGGCTAAGGCAGGAGGATCACAAGCTTGAGGCCAACCTGGGCAATTCAGGAAGACCATCTCAAAATAAAATTTAGAAAAGGGCCGCAAATGCAGCTCAGTAGTAGAGCACTTGGCTAGCATGTTAGCATTTGCCATCATACCTGATTTAAAAGAAAAGTTTTTAATGCCAAAACTACAAAAAGAGAAAATTGATACATTTGGCTATACCAAGTTAAAAAAACTAGTGATGGACTGGGAAAAATATTTGCATATAGTATCAGATAACAAATAATATACAGAACATATTAGAACTAAAGGGAAAAAGGGACCAAAAAAAAAAAAGATATGCTATCCAATGGAAAAATAGATAAATGCTATAAGTAGGTAATTCTCCAGAAAAGATATTCAGACAGGCCTAAATCTATGAAAGCGGGAAATCTTGCCTTTTATCAGAGACTCTGTGGTACCAAAGATGTCCCAGGAGGGTGAGAAAAATCTTTATTTGGCAGTTGTTCTTTTCATTTTTTCTTCAACATGGCCCAAGACTGGGGTGCAGCTGTGGAAAGTATGATTACTAAAGCTCTAGTTTTAGTTTCCTAGTTGGAGAACCAAAATAGGGAATCCCAGGGAGACAGTGTAAGGCAGATTGCGGGAAAGAAGGAGACTGAGAAAGGAACGTTTCCCCCAAACACACATCAATTTTATGAAGTCCTGTGTTCACCTCTAATTTCACAAGCATGGATTTGATCCCAAAAGCATCCCATAGAGACAGACTATTTCCCAGGACCTAGACTGGCCACTGGGTGGCATGAATGCAGGGCAGACCTGACAAGTCCTACAAAGTTCTGAAAATGGGACTCATTTAAGAACACAAATCACGGAAGACTAACCAGAACTTGTAGCCTGAATCTAATTGAGTCCAACTGCCTCTAAAAACAAAATACCAATATTTTCTGGAGAGTTTAAGTAAGACTTAGAAGCCCTCAGCATAATATTCAAACTGGCCATAACACAAACCAGAATTGCCTGACATACCAAAAAACCTAGGAAAATCTCAGCTGCCTTGGGAAAAGATGGGCAACAGAATGGTACCATCAATATGACAACAATATGGAGATTATCTGATGAAGACTTTACAATGGCTGGCATTAAATGTCATAAAAGTAGGATGGACGTTCTTAGGATGAATGGGAAGACAGAAAATCTCAACAAAAATATACAATACATAAGGTTTTACTACAGGGATATGGTAGAACTAAATAACACAATAAGCAAAAGAAATTCTCATTGGATGGAGTAGGAAACAATAGAGATGACAGAGGAAAAATTAGTGAATTTGAAGATGGATCAGTAGAAATGATCCAATCTGAAGAACAGAGAGAAAAAAAATATGATCAAACAAATGATAAGGGGCATAGCTTCCAGGGCTGTGGAATGATAGCAGTCAGGCACTGGAGTCTACAGAATTGCAGAAGAGGAGGAAAAGTGCAGTTTAGAAAAAAGATATTTGAAGAGAAAAGGCTGAAGCCTTTCCAAACTTCAAAAATGATGTAAATTTATAGATTAAAGGCGCTCGGTAAACCTGGAAGAGCATAAACCCAAAGAAACCACTTTATCGAACATTTCATAATGAAACTGTTGAAAACTAAACTCAAAGGAGAAGTGTTGGAAGCAAGATTTTTGAAAAGATGTATTATTTCTTATAGAGGACAAAAATAAAATGACTGGATATCTCATCAGAAACCAAAGAGGCCTAAAAGAAGTGGGAAAACATTTGAAAGGTAAAGTACTGAAGAAAAGAACTGTTCTGTATCCTGAGTATGATTTGTGGTTACAAAAATCTATACTGAAATTGATAGGATAATACACCAAAAAAAGTCAATTTTCCATGTTAACAAAAGACAAATGTATTTTTAAAAGACAATTCAGAAGAAGACTTCCTCATCAAGCAAAGATAATTTAACCCTGAAGGAAGTATCATTGTGACTTCTTTTCCCCAGATAGCATAAAGCTACCAAATATGTCACAGAGACGGTGTTTCATTGTTTTTGCTTTTTTTCTGTGGTACTAGGGATTGAACACAGGGACTCACGCATGCTAGGCAAGATCTCTACCACTGAGCTACGTCCTCAAACTTTAAAATTTTTTTTTTTAATTTTGAACCCAGGGTGGCCTCAGACTTGGAATCCTCCTGCCTCAGTCTCCCAAGTAGCTGAGACTACTGGCATACACCATCAAACCTGCTATGCTAGATGTTTTTGAGGCCACTAAACCAACCTCTTCTTGCACTAAAGTTGGGCACCTCTGTAGGGCACATGGTTTCTTTCCTAAAGGTCTTCATTTATCACTAAGATTGCCTTTAATGATAAGAAAGCTTACCACTCAAGTCTTCAAAACTCTAGACTATTTGGGAAAAATCATACCCAAACAAGCAGAATTTATGCATTATACTAACATTATTGTTTATCAATTATGTATGAGCTAATTCTTATTAAAGAAATGTACTGTAGTGAACATACTCTATTTGATAACAATGGGAATGAAACAAATGAAATTAAAGTATTGTAACATAATTTTATTACCAGGTAGTGGGTGAAGGTATCATGAATACTAATCTTTGGTAAACCAAAGATGGAAGTTGTAATTTCCTGGGTAACTACTAACAATAAAAATAATCAAACAGTGTAACTTAGTCACAGGGAAATGAAATTGTTCAAACATATGCCTAGTCAAAAGCAAGAAGAGAGGAAAAAATAAATATGGGACACATGGGACAAACACAATGAGCACAGAGATGTGAATTAAATCTAAATATATTGACAATTGGTTATCAGACTGTAAAAGGAAAATAAGAGGGGGCTGGGCATTTAGCTCAAGTGGTAGAGCACTTGCCTAGCAAGCACAAGGCCCTGAGTTCGATCCCCAGCACACACGCACGCACACACACACACACACACACACACACACAAGGAAAATAAGAAAACCACAACTAATGCTATTTAGAAGCAACTGCAGGGAAACATACTTTTCAAGCACAGAGCATTTACAAAAATGTGTCATAAAACCATAGAACAACTTTTAATAAATTTCAAGTGAATAAAAACACACAGAGCATATTCTGTGATCACTAGGCAATTAGTCTAGAAATTGATAACAGCAAAATATAACTAGAACATTTTTTGTCTATTTAGATATTGATGAACATGTTCATAAATAACAACAGGTTAAATAACCATAATGGAAATTAGAAACTATTTTGCATAGTACTGAAAATGGTACACAGCAAAAACTAATGGAATTCAACTACAGTAACATTCAGAAGAAAAAGTAGTGACTGAAATAGACATATTATAAAAGAAAAAAGACTGAAAGGAAATATTTTCTATGTAGAAAAGGTGCAAAATAAATTCAATTAAATACAAAGAAGTAAAAGAATGTACTAAATTTGTTTTAAAAGATGCAATAGAGAGAATCAGCAAACCTAGAATGTTATTACTTGAAAAGATTCTGTAAACTGGTTGGGCCTGTAAGTAGAAAATAGGAGAAAGCACTTGTGTGCAATAAACCTAATAAACAGAATGAAATAACTATCAGTGCTACACACATTAAAATATCATGAAAAACTTTATATGTTACAGAGAAGTTCCTAGGAAAAGATACAACTCAAGAAGAAATACAACATTAGAATAGTTATCATGGATTCCATGAATTAAATCACTAGTCAAAGAACTTGCCACTAAAAAAATTCTAGACCCAAATTGCTTCAGAAATATCCACAACTAATTGAGAAATAAATTATTCCACTCCTACATGAACTCTTCAAGAGAAGAGAAAAAGAAAAAAGGTTTCCGATCAATTTTTTTCCTTTGGGGGTGGTGCTATCATATCCTTGATATATAATGTCACCAAAAAAGCGTAAGAACAGAAAATTAGAGACCACCATCACTCATAAACATAGATATAAAAATCCTATTTAAAATGTTACCATATGAAATTCAGAAATACATTAAAATAATAAGATATCATAACTGAGTTGTATTGATTCACAGAATATAAGACTGATATAGTATTAGGAAATCAGCCGACAAATTAATTTTCTACATAACAGATTAAAAGAAAAATATTCAGTCATTTCAGTAGATACACATATAATACAATTCAATATACACTACTCAAAAAAAATTTTTTTAAACCCTCTACTGGATGTGGTGGCACATGCCTATAGTCCCAGTTACTCAAGAGACTGAGGCAAGAGTAACACAGATTTGAGGCCAACACAGGCAACTTAGCAAGATCATCTCAAAAAAAATACATATAAAAATTTAGGAGGGCTAGGATGTGGCTCGGTGTGCAAATGCTTGCTTAGCATGTGTGAAGCATGAATTCAACCCTCAGTAAAACAATTAATATCAGAAACTCAGCAAACTAAAAATTGAAAGGAACTTCCCTTGTTGATAAAGATTATTCTTGCAAAACCTACAGCTGACATCATTTTAATGGTGAAATGTTAACAGATTTCCTTTTGAGATCAGAAAGAAAATAAAAATGCCTACTCCCAAAGCTTCTGTTCTGCATTGTATTGGAGTTTCCAGCCAGTGCTATAAGGGAAAAAAATTAATAAAAAGTATAGCTTTCTAGTTTCAGATCTGACATTTAAAGATTTTGCAAGTCATTAGCCCCCATTCTCAAAACAAGAAAAAGGCTGAACAAACTGAAAATTAAAAACCCTTTTCTTAGATGCAAAAGAGAATTGTGGTCTTAGAGCACTCCGAACACAGCAGAAACTGGTCAGATAGGCACATACTGATTAAGAACCTTTACAGGACCCTTGAAGAGTAATTGAATAATCGCTGGAAACTGCGCATAGACTAGATTGAGATACAAAATCCTGTGGGCTTAGCCTTAGGGGGACCCCACACTTCTGAGTTTTACCTCCAGAAGACCTCCCTCCCCTGAGTTTCTCAAGATGTAGATCAGCGGAAAAGTCCATTAAGTTCCAAGCAAAGAGAGAGGGAAAAATAACCATTTTGGAATATCCCGAGAGAATTCTCTTTTCATCAATAAGACTTGGCCTCAAAATAAACGATTTTATAAGAGCCTAACCAAATGGGTACGTTGGTGCACACAGGTAATCCCAGCACTCTGTGAGGCCGAGGCAGGAAGATTCTAAGTTCAAGCCTAGCCTGGACAATTTAGCTAGACCCGGTCTCAAAATAAAAAAGGGCTGGAGATGTAGCTCTGTGCATTGACTATAGGTTCAACTCCCAATGCAGTAAAACCTTGGGTTGCATGTAACTTGTTCTGCGAGTTTTCACAAGATGAGCAAACATTTCTACTAAACTTTAACTTGGTAAATGAATAATGTCTTGCAATGGAGTAGTACGTGATGCTGAACATCACACAATCACAACTGAGCCAATCCCTCCCCCTGGGATTGTAGGTGACTCATCTCCCAACAGCAAAAAGTTATGAAGAAGATCTCATCTGCAGAGGAGGAGGAGGAGAAAAAAGTAGAAGTATCCTTCACTTCAAATGAGATTAGGGAAATGTACAAAATGTGGGAAACAGTGCAAAACTTTCTAAAGAAGCACCACCCAAATAAGGCTGTAGCAATGCAGGTGAAGAATCTGCTTAACGACAATGCCATGTCACATTTCTGTGAAATTCTTAAAAGGACACAAAAGCAAGTGTCATTGGATAGGTTTCTTGCTAAAGCTGCAGGAAAGAGAGAGATTCCATTGAACCAATAGATAGCAGTGATTCCATTAGTGATAGTGAATGTTGTCCTATACAATAACCCTTTTCTCTCTTTTCTCCTTCACACCAGCCAGGAAGGTTTTCAAAGGTAAGTGCAGGTTGTCAGGTGTGGTGGCACACACTTGTAATCCCAACACTCAAGAGGCTGAGGCAGGAGGATTGCTGCAAGTTTGAGGCTGGTCTGGATTCATTAATAGATGAATGGAGGTGTTGGGGATTTAACTCCGTGGTTACAGGGCTTGCCTTGCAAGCACAAGGTCCTGAGTTCAATCCCCAGCACAAAAAAAAAAAAAAAAAAAAAAAAAAAAAGAATGGATAAGCAAAAGTTCATGCATATGTATTTGAATATCATTCAGCCTTAAAAAGTAAGAAAATTATGTCACCTTCTACTAAGTGGATAAACCATGAAGATATGGTAATATTATGGCATAAGTCACTAACAAAAAGGCAAATACTATATGGTTCTGCTTATATGAGTTCCTAAAGTTGTTAGAACTGTAGAGACAGAAAGCAGAATGGTGGCTGCCAGGGGCTAAAAGGATGAGGAAAGGGCTATTATTTAATGGGTATAGAGTTTCAGTCCTGCAAAATGAAGAGTTCTGGGGATGAATGATCATGCAGATTGCATAACATCATTAATGTACTTAATGTCGCTGCACTGTATTTTTAAAACTGGCTAAGATGGTAAACTTTATGTGTATTTTACCACAATTAAAATGAAATGTATTGATGGACTAGATGAAACAAAATTATCATTATTTGCTGGTAATATTGTTTACATAGAAAATCCCACAAAATCTATAGAAAAAGTAATAGAATTAATAGGAAGGTTCAGAAAATTTGCTGGGAACAAATTAAATATAAAAAAAACATATTTTTTGCAAGGTTGCTGAATACAAGATCAATATACAAAAATCAACTGTATTTCTATACACTAGCAATCTCAAAATGAAATTAATATAACAATTCAATTTATAAAAACATTAGAAAGAATAAAATCTTAGTAATAAATTTAACAAAGTAAGTGCAAATCTTCTACACTACTACAAAACATTGTTGAAATAAATTTTAAAAGTGCAAAATAAATGAAAAGTTATTCTGCGTTAATTGACTGGCGGGCTTAATTTTCTTCAGATGATAATACCAAATTGACTTTATAGATTCACTGTGATCACAATCATAGATGGGTTTTTTCCCCTAGTAATTGACAATCAGATCCGAAAATGTATATAGAAATGTGAGAGACCCAGAATACCTAAAATTTTTGAAAAAATTTGAAAAAGAAGAATAAAATTGGAGGGCTTACTCTTTTAGATTTCAAAACTTATTGTAAGTCTATAGTAGTAAAAATAGTGTGGAACTTGCATAAGAATAGACATACAGATCAATGGAATAAAATTGAGAATCCTAATATAAGCCCTAATTTATAGTCAGTGGATTTTTGGCAAAAATATTCTTTTCAACAAAGTTTGGAAACAACTTGGATATGTACACACAAAGGAAAAAAAATCTGGACTCCTACCTTAGATCACATATAAAACCTAACTCAGAGTAAATCAGAGATGTAAGTATTGAAAATTAAAACTATGAAATTCTTGAAAGCACATAAGTAAATCTTTGCAATCACAAGTTAGACAATGATTTCTCATATACAACATATAAGTAAAACCAATAAAACAGAAGAACTGATAATTTGGACCTCATCAAAATAATTTTTAAAAATTTTGTTCTTCAGAGAACATTATCAAGTAAACACCAATCACAGACTGTGAAATATAGTTTTGTATCATCCATCATACTACATTCTATAAGAGTCTAGTACAGTGATGGTAAACCTTTTAGAGAGCAAGTGCACAAACAGTAACTCAGAATCCATTTATTTATTGCAAAATACCAACACTGCGATTAAACCTGAATACTGAGATTTTAGTTTAGAAAAACAACTCATACGTTAACATCTTTTGTCATTAAAAAAAAACACAATAACATACATGCCACAGGTTCACAACATATAAGTAACCCTTAAACTCAGAAATAAATAAACCTATTTCAAAATGGACAAAGAATTTAAAGAGGCATTTAAAAAAGAGATATACAAATGGCAAAAAAGAAGATGGAAAAGATGCTCATCATTATTAGCCATTAGGGAAATGTAAATGAAAATGGTAAAGAGTTACGACTCAGACCCTTTTGTTTGGCTATGATAAAAAGATAAACAATAAGAAGTACTTGAAAAGATGTGAAGAAACTGGAACCCTCATACATTGCTGCTAGGAATGCAAAATGGTGCAGCTACTTTAGAAAATAGTTTGGAAGTTCTTCAAAATGCTAAACAAAGATTTACCACATAATCCAGCAAACATTAGGTATCTACCGAAAAGAAATGAAAACATACATCCAAAGAAAACCTTGTAAATAAATATTTATAGTAGCATTATTCATAACAGCCAAACAGTACTAATAACCCAAAAGTCCATCAAATGATGAGTGGATTAAAAATGTGGTATATCCGTGTGAGGGACTATTATTCAGCTTTAAAAAGGAATGAAGTACTAATATATGCTATTATACAGGTAAACCTTGAAAACATTATGCTAAATGAAATAAACCAGTCGAATATTGTGACCATTAATACTGAACTGATAATGTCATTGGATTATGAAACACCTACTAGATTAGTAGGATGTGTCTGGGTGGGTTGCAGAGGTATGATCTTGGGTATCACAAGTGTCCCTCGCCATTTCCTCTACAGCACTGTTCCCCTACCCTGCTTCCTGGTCATAATGAATGGGGAGCTTTGCTCCACTAGTTGCTTCTATCGTGTTATTTCTGCCTTGAAGTCATCTGAACATGAACTGAATCCTCTGAACCACAAACCAAATTAAAACTCTCCTCCTTTAAATTGTATGTGTCAGGTATTGTGTCCCAGTAATAGGAAACCTGATTAATACAGAACATTGGTATCAAGAATACAGTCCTTTCTGTGACTGTACCTGACCATGTGGTTTAAAAGCCTTTGAAAATGGCTTGAAAGAGGTGATTGGAAAAGTTTGGAGAAGTGGGCTGGAGAAGCCCTAGAATCCTGTAAATACAGCATGGTGAGTGATTCTGACTGGAGCTCAGAAGACCAGAATGATGATAGGAAGGTAGACAGTAAAGGCCAGGCTTAGGATGTTTCAGTTGGGAACAAGGACTCCACTGGGAATTGGACTACAGGCCATATATGTTATGCTCTGGCAGAAAATTTGTCTCCATTTTGTCCACATCCTGAGTCTTTGCAGGAGACTGAGATTAAGGGCAGTAAGCTAATCTGTCTGGTGGATGAAATTTCAAAAAAGCCCAGCATTCAGCCTGTGACATAGATAATGATAGCTTTTAATCAGATTTACAGTGAGAATAAGAGTCAAAAAGCAGAGCAGAAAATTTAGAAAAACTTAAATTTTTGCCCACAAGGAATTATGTATGAAGTTGGGGCCAAAGGAGGTGTGGGTGCTGAAAAGCTTAGCACTATGAAAAAGAAAATAAGTACTTCACACAGGGACAAGAATAAAGATGCCTGGAAAGCATGCCAGAAATCAGCAAAACTCTAGTGATTGCAAACTCAAGAGTGCAAAAGTGTCAAACTTTCATTTGAAAAGAGATTTCCTAGGATTCCTGCTTGAGAAAGACCTCCTAAGGAATTGGTCTCTCAGGATTCAATTAACCATGTACAGCCATTGAGGCACTCAGAGGCCTCTGCAACCATGGTCCAAAGGGGCCCAGCTACTGTTTAGGCTGATAGCAGATTTCAGTGTCATCAATGTGATGTAACTTTTAAAGTATGCAAAATTTAAGAACTGTGGGGTCAGGGAGGCTTCCACCCAAATTTCAGAGGAATACCTGGAAGGCCAAGAAAAGAGCCACTGAGAGGGCAGTTAATGAAGATGTAGAGTTGAAACCAAAGGTACAGTGGAGTCCCCAGGAAGTTGGAGATGCTAAGAATGTGTAATATCTACCAAGGAAAGCTACTGGATGTGAGTGAAGCTAGCCCAAGAGAAAAGTCATGTGGAGTGCAACCAGTAATACCATAGAGGTGGGACTGCTTAAGCCCTTTGGAACTCACATTTTAACACTGTGTGCCCCAGATGCCAGATATAGAGCTATAGGATTTAATATTTTCCCTGTTGGGTTTCAGTCTTGCTTTGACTCAATTCTTTTCTATCTCCCATTTCTCCTTTTTGGAATGGAAATATTTACCTTCTGCTATCATAGCTTGGAATTACATAACTTGTTTTTTATTCTTATAGAGGCTCAAAACTAAGAGTTTGTCTGGAGTCTCAGAAGACTTGGACTTTTGAAAACTGCTGGAACTGTTGAGAGGAAGAGATTATTGCATCTCAAGTTTGTGTGGGATAGCTGTATTATATGAGATGGAATTACAAGCTTGCTACTGTCTTTTCTTATAGATCAAGTGTGGTTTAAGGAGACACATTTGAGTGTACAAAGTTGACAAGGGGTGGATTATAATCAGTAATCTTGATTTGTTAACTTCATTGATTTAAAAAAAAATGCCTAGTAAATTAGTAAAGCATACTCACAGATATGTCTGAGTGGGTCATGGATTGGTGACTTTGGGTAATATATATGGTCCCTAGTTCATTCCTTTCCAGCACTGTTCCCCTGTTTTGCTTCCCAACCACCACTAATTGAGCAATTTTGTTCCACCACATGTTTCCATCATGATATATCTGCCTTAGAGCCACCCAACCATGGATTAGACCTCTGAATCATTAGCCAAATTAAAGCTCTCCTTTAAGTTATAGGTTTTGGATACTGTATCCTAGCAATAGGAAAGCTGACTAATACAAATTCTATACAATCCCATTTACATGAAATGTCCAGAATAGGCAAGTCTGTAGAGACGGAAAGTAAACTAGTGGTAGCTTGTGGAAAAGAGGGGAGGATGGGGATAGACTGACAATGAGTGACAGAGATTCTTTCCATGACCAGATTCCTCTGAGCCTTCTCAACTAGACCTCAAGATTTCTCTGAAAGACTTGAACAAACATTAACATAGTCCCTAGAAGCTCAAGGCCCCATCCATTTTGATGGCCACCTGAGTCTGCTCCAACCAATAGCCAGAAATAGGACCTTGTCTCCTATCCTCTGTGGGAGAATGGGAGTCTAATTATGATTAACACCATTTAACAAAGCTGATGGGTTTCACTTGGACCAACCTCCCATTCCCATTTTTCTGTAATTTTTCACTTCTTTTGGTCTACTGAGTATCTCCTTTCCCATTCTTTCATTCTCCCCATTCTCCCTTTAAAATGTCCAGTTGCCTCTATTACAAATTGAATGAGTTCAGTTCCCATTGGATTCATTACTTATAGCAGAAATACGTTATTGCTTAAACCCTTGTCCTTAGCACATTAACTAGTAGCTGACTTTTAAAATCTTTTTGTCTTCTTTCTTTCTTTTTTTTAAGAAGTGAAATAATCTTTGGGTCTTTTAATTTTCTGGCTTTGTTCATATTTGATATGGATACAGTGTATTTTTTTCTGTGACAACAAAAATGTTCTAAAATTTATAGTGATGGTTGCACAACTTTGTAAATGTATCAAAATCACTGAAGTAACACACTTTAAATAGTTGAACTTTATACCATAGAAATGTGTCAGTAAGGCTGTTTAAAATGAATATATCTAGATACTAGCAATAGACACACAATTGGATTTTAAAACAAGATATGTTTACAGTATCATGAACCAATATCAAATACTTAAAAATGAATATACAAAGAGATTCACAAGACTCTCTAGGGAAAATGATAAAATTTTGTTAAGAAAAATTCAGGAGACCTAAAAAAGAATTCCATGTTCACTGGCTAGAAAACTCACATTAAAGGACTGGATTTCTGGTGCCTGGTTTGGCATGTAAAGATATTGGAAATTGCTATTTTCATCCCCACACAAGAAAAAATGAACAAACTGAAAATTAGTAACTCTTCTTAGATCCATTAGATAATTGAAGTCAGAGGACAAGCTCCTGCCCTGAAAACTGGAGAGATAGCCAAGTGGATTTAGAGAAGCACAGCTCACCAGACTAAGCCCAGAAACAGAAGCCCACAGCTGGAGCCAGTAGTGGTAGAAATACTTAAATTATCAAGTTGTTGGAGCTCAGTGTGGAGTAGCTGAAGAGTTAAAAACTCCAGTGGGGACCCCACATTGTCCACTGGTTCTCACTGTGTCCCCTAGTGCTTCTGCCAAGAGGAAGGTAAGAATAACCCTTCTGGAATATACTTGGAGCTGTCTTTCTTCAACAAAGAACTATCTTACCAAACTCTAACTGGCTTGGGTTTTACCTGAGCCTAAGCAACCCAAGAAAAGGGAAATCTCTAATTTTAGCCCCCTTAAGTCTTCAGTCAAGGAGTGAGGGACCTGAGAAATGTCGCAGTACCCAACTGCAAGTGGTGTGGAGGACGGAAAGATTACCCAGAAATGAGACGTAAATCACCAAGAGGCCCAGAGGAGCTATTTCTCAACGGAGAACACCCAGTCATTAGGGAAATTCTGGGAGAAGGAAAAAACTATCAAGCCGAGAACTCTCTCGCTTTTTTTTAGAACATCAGTGTAAGAAAAAAAAGCAAAGAAAAAGCAGTCTGGTCCAGGAGCTGTCTGAAGATTAAGCAGTTTTTCTTAGAGAAAGGAGAAGGACATGGCCAGACACAACATATTTTACTAATCTAAACTTCTTGTTGTTTAACCTTTAAACTCTTACTCAGCCTGTGTGCTTTTGCCCCATAGTTTAATCATTCATTCCTCACAGAGCCTGTGTCTTTTTGCCAGACAGTTTAATTATTTATTCTCACAGAGCCTGTGTGCTTTTTGCCTTGCAGTATAATTATTTGTGTGTTCTGCCCCATATTTTAACCATTCACTAATAGAGCCTATGAGCTTTTGTCCTGCAGTTTAATCATTACATTTAATCATTCACTCCTGGGCAGGTCCCCACAGAGAAACACTGGTGAAGGTCATAATTCAAAGAGGCAGGCCAGAGATGTGGTCCTTGGAGTGTAGAATATTTCCCTACCATGGCCTTGCGCCACATCACTAGAATTCCTGCACAATACAGGCTGTTATGGCCCAAAGGCCTGCATGCCTCACATCCTATGTAAGACGTCATCTCTGGGGAAACCCATAGACAACAGGAAAAACAAAAACAAGAATACCAGAGGAAACATTAACCTCTGACACCACAGCTATAGCACACAGCAAACACAACCTAAATTCTCACAAAATAAACATAAAATCTTACTCTAACTTGCCCTTGCTATCCCTAGAATTATTAGACCAGAAATTTAAAATAACTATGATTCATATAATGAGGGTATTAATGGAAAAAAATGAACATCCGAAAACAGATGGGTAATGTAAATGAAAAAATGGAAAACTCTAAGATAGTATCAAAAGAAAAAGTTAGAAATAAAAAATACGGTAAAAGAACTGAAGAGTGCCTTTAAAGGACTCAGCAGTGGAGTGGTCATGGCTAAGTAAATAATAAGCTTGAAAATGTGTCAAGAGAAGCATCTTGAAGCAAAAAGAAAAAAGAAAAAATGCAACAGAAAATCCCCAACTTGTGAGACAATTATAGTGTAAACATATATGTATTAGAAATACTAGGAGAAAAGACAAAAGGAGCAGAAGAAATATTTGAAATGTTCTTTCCCATTCAGTCTCTAGATTCATGTATTCCCAGTCAAACATAACAAAAGGGATGTTTTTCTTTTTTCAGTACTGGGGATTAAAACCAGAGTCTTCACACTGAGCCCCTCGCTGTCTTCATAGCCCTGTCCCTGTTTAATTTTGAGATGGGGTCTCACTATGTTGCTAAGATGTCCAGGCTCTGCTCAAACTTGCGTTCTTCCTGTTTTAGCCTACCAGTGCACTGGAATTTCAGGTGTGTGTGACCACACCCAGGTTTATGGTTTGTGCCTACACATCCCCCCAAAGACTCATGAAGTCATAGATGGGACTTTTTCAGAGATGGCTGAATCTAGTGTGTGGGATGCTGGGATTAAGGGCATGTGATTTCTAAATCAATCCACTGATTGGTTTGGCACTGCCCTCATCCTGGCAGTTTTGTGAAGCTATAAGGAGCAGCAAGTAGCTGCTTAGCTCTCCCTCTTGCTTACCTTGCTGCCGCCTTCAGCCTGTCTGCTCTGCCACCCTGCCTTGGATCCAGCTGATTGTGGACTGAAACCTCTACAAACTGTGAGCTAAATAAACCTTTCCTCCCTTAACTTTGGGTGTCTGGTATTTTGTCTCAGCAACAAGAGAAGAGTAACTAACACACCCAGCTTTGAGGGTTGAAAAAAAATAGTTATTATTTTGTGAAACTTGACAAAGTGATTCTAAATAGTATATGGAAATACAAAGGATTAAGAATCCTTAATCCACAATCACTTAAAGAAGAAAAGCAACATGGAAATACCTGATGTATCATATAGTAAGACATTACAATGTGGTGTGAGTACAAGAATGGAACAACATATAGAGCAATATATAAGCATGTTACAGTTCAGTGAGCCAGAAATAGTCCAGGCTCTTGTGTACAACTGATACAGGGGAAAAAATATAACTCCCAACCTGCTAGATGTCACTTATGCTGAGTTTGTGTTCCCTGAAGTCGAAGAATGAATTCTAAGGAACAAAGGAGGTTAAGAGTAGGAATTTTATTGAGAGAGAGAAAGAGAGCTTCTGAGAGACAGGAGGGGAGAGGAGTGGGTTGCCAATGAGCTCACTTTTCAGGGGAAGTTTTATAGAGCACAATTGCGAGGCGGGTACAATGTGTGTCAAAATGATGATTAACCAATAATATTACAAGTGTAGTTGTTTAGGTAATAGTGATCCAATGGGGAAGAAAGTCACATAGTAAATCGGCAAGGAGAGAACAGGGACATTCTAGGGTAAATTGGATCTGGAGATCTTGGTCGCCCACCTGGGTGACCTAGACTTTATCAGATGTAATCTTCAGTTCATTGTTTATCCCATCAACCAGGGGTGTGGCTCTGGTCTTTCCATCCTTGAGACCTGACCTTCAATGGATGTGCCTCCAGCCTCCAGCCATAGTTGTAGTGTATTCTCCTGTTGTGTATTGACTCCACTGAGGGCCCATCCCTGTCTGACTGCCTATAATATTTCTACCTTACTTCGCTGTCTATAATACAACGAGAACAGAATTCCAAGAATACATGCCACAGTAGGTAGAAGGTAGCTGCATTTACTGGAGATCTCTGGGAAGGCGGCAGCTGGGATGAGGGAAAGGGAAAAGGACAAGAAGGGCAGAAAGGGCCAAAAGGCACGTGAGAGCAAGAAGTGAAAAGGGAATGGCATGTGTGCTAACTCGGGCTCCTTGAATTTAAAGGGCAGCCATCTCTGACTTCTAGGTATCTCCCACTGAGTTTCTCATTTGCGTCAGAACCCTGCCCCCTAAGGCTGGGCAATTACTTAGGCTTATCATTGTTAAATTTTTGTTCCTCCTTTAAGAAGATGAAAGTACAGATAATCCTTAAAATGTGGTGTATTGTTGCCACATATGATAAGATGTTTATGTTTATGGTTGAGTTTTGGGGGAAGGGAGTGGCTCACTCAGCTCCTTTGTTTCTAACTGTACTAAGCAGATTAGATTGGAGACAAAGGTGATATAGCAGAACAACAAATGATGGTCCTTTTGATAAAGTATTCTGGAACTATAAGATATAATATGAAATACAAATGGAACTTAACTTCTTTATCAAGCCATATACAAAAATCATTTGTAGGTGGATTATGGACCTAAATGGGAAACATAAACAATAAAGATTTTAGAAGATAATATAGAACATCTTATAATTGTGAGATAAAGATTTTATTTGAAAATAAGGCAGGAAAAGCACTACCATAAGGCAGGTTTGTTGACATGTGCCTGAAATTCCAGCTGTTTGGAAGGATGAGGCATGAGGATTGCTTGAGCCTAGGAGTTCAAGGGCAGCCCGGGGATTATAGCTAGACTTTCTATCAAAAAAAAAAAAAAAAAAAAGAGATTAGTACATTTGACTACATTAAAAAAAAAAAAGAATTCTATCATCTAAAAAATGCCATCAAGGTAAAATGCCATCAAAGGGCTTGTATATCTCTCTCTCTCTTTTTTTTTTAAGGGCTTGTACATCTGATGTATAAAGAACTCCTATAATTCATAAAGAAAAAGACAAACAAATAACAGAAAAATAAGCAAAGGAGTGAAGAGGAATTTAAAAGAGGTTAGCCAAATGATCAAAAGGAAACAAAAGGGTGTTTGATCTCATTAGTATGCATGAAGAGACAGCCCCATTTGATTGGCTGATTGTAAAAGTTTCACCAGTTCACTGAGCTATGTGAGATCAGCAAGTAGAAGAATATAAAAAGATCAAGCTGCAGAATAGAAGATATAGTAAACAAATAACACTGATAACCTGTGACGGGTGAGGTCAAGGCCCTGCTGCAATAACTCACTGGCCTACAGCCAGTCTGCCTAACTGTACCGCCCTGTTATCCCATATAAATGCAGATTCAAATGTAAATAACACTTCCAGGAACTGGCCCAGTTCCTGGAAACATCTGAAGGCCAAGGTGGAGCGTCCTGAAATTCCCTTTCACACTCTGCCCAGAGCCCTGGGTTAAGCCTCTATGAAAAGTGCAGAAATCTCCCTAGCACGGACACCAGGCAAGGTCTTCTCCTTTTCCTCAGGCACTTAAATGAGCCCTACACGCTGGGCAGCAGTAGGACCAGGTAGCTTTTTAGTAACTATCACCATTAACCATGCACCAATTTACTCTCTGGACAAAACCACTCAAAATGTGCGATGAGTTAATGATTGTTACTAATTGAAATACAACAAGAGATAGGCTGGCTCTGGGTCTGTGAGGTGTGCAGAGACAATCTGTAAAAAAACAAAACAAAAAACCACAGTGAAACCTGTTTCTTAATCCAATCAAATAGGGGCAACTAGTCATGCATATGGAACATTCCTACCCATTCCTAAAAGTGATGGGAAGAGTAAACACTCTGATGGAGTTTTCCTACTTTCTGAAGTAAGGGACAAATATCGTTTTCCTGGCACACATCTGGACCAACTCAGGTAAAGAATTCTAGCATAGTCAAGACAGCAGAGAATAGCCAGTGGAAACAATGGCTGGAAAGTGTTTCCCTCAGCCCAGGGTGTAAACAGCACACAGCAAATGGCAGTGATAAGAGTGGTGATGGTGATGAGGGTGTTATAATGGTTGTAATGAATGGTAGGGTGTGGGAGGAGAGGTGTGAGTTGGCAGAAATTATGGTGGCAGATGGTTAATGGGGATAATGGAGGAGATATCAACGGTGATGATGGTAGTGACAATGATGACGATGATGATGGAGGAGGGACACAGGTTGTAGGACACAGGTCAGTCAGGGTGGGTGGCTGGTGGTGATGGTGGAGGTAGTCATATCAGTGATGGTGATGGGAAATATTCATTGTGGAAAAAATGTGGCTGGGTCCACCAACGCCACAAAAGTGGGAATAAGGAAATCCTGAGGGACCTCCATTAACCACTCTGCTAGAGCCAGGGAGCCGAGCACAGGATGAGAAATTTGATTCCAAGTAAAGGAGCAAGTTGTGTATTGTAATTATTCTGATCCGGTCTTGGCAAAACATAAATTGGAATTTCATGTGCAATACATTCAGGATTACTATGAAAATCCTCTAGATGATGTAGCCAGAGACCACTACAGGGACAAAGAACAAACTGCTGGGCCCTTAACCTCTTCCATTAAAAGCATGACTTGCACTTTTTTCTGAGGTAGTCAGGGATTTAAAAGTGGCTTTTGCTAAAACTCACGACCCTTCACTTGGGCCTACAAATGCCCAATAGGTAACTAAGAGCAGAACAAAGCTTGATATTTCTTTTGTATCCTTTATTACCTTAAAATTTTGGATATAGATACGTTACTCATTTAAGAAAATTTGGCCAAACAAAGCTTAATAGTCCTAAGTTTACCCAGGCTACCTCATCCCCCCTTGAGACTGGAGATTACCAAGATAAAAGTAATTTTCAGAATCCAAAGGGGTGTCTAATTACCACCCTTTACAACACCTGCTCCTCTTGGAGCAACAACTAAAACTCTCCAGCCATTGTCCTGAACTGGTAGTCACCTGCGTCTCAGGAACAACCAGCGCTGCACATGCCTGAAAACCACTACAAACTGACCACCTTTCCACGAGAACAAATCTACTTCTGAGAACAGGAGGATTCCTTTGGAGCTACTAAACCAGGACTGAGGTAACGATCAACTGGAGCCCAGTCCACTGCATTACACCATCAAACCGGTCTGTGTTCTTTTGTGGGCAGGCCAGTCTGATCCTCTTCATCAGAGTGTACCCCTTCAGCTGTGACTCACGCTGGAGTCCTTTCTCTATCTTCTCTCTTATTTTCCAACGATTGTTTTTTCCCTGTGAATTTGTGCTTTCGTTTTCATCTCCATTATCTCTGAAAGCAAGGACCCACGCTAGCCAGTGACACAGGCAACAGTGGGTGGGGGTGGGGAGGTTTCCAAGCACTCGCCCTCTCTCCTCTTTCGTTCAACCAACCCCATGTCCTGCAGACTCCTCCGCCTCACTCTGGTTCTCTCTGTTTGACTATCATCATGGGTCACAGTGGTACCCATTTCCCTAAGGTATACCCGCGAAGTCCCTAGCTCTCCAGCCTGCAGTTCCCAGTGGCCAGGGAACCAATTCTGTCAGCCAGGAGGCCTGCAGAAAGATCTGCTGAGGAAAGGGGACCCCTTGCACTGGAATTTGGTCTCAGGGTTGGGGGCCAGCAGACGTGAGGATGTGCTCACCACTGATAACTGGGCCTGGCCTGGCAGGACCGCCCTGGGGAGGACCTCCTGAGAGGAGCCTTCGAGGCCTGGGCATGCTGCTTAGGAGGCCGCCCTGATCTGTCCATATGGGTAGCGTTCCTCCTCTCAGGCAAGACCTGGCCAGTTTCTCACTCTCACACCTTTACTCTTCTGGGCTGTGCCACTGAAACAATCACCAACAAGCACAGAATTTTTTAGGGCTAACCAAAGCCCTCCTAAAGTACGATGAGGTTAGGACATGATTGTCTGGAAGATAGGATGTAACCTGTCAATTATTATGATCTTGAATGCTGGGAACAGGATATAACCATGTAACCTGATTTGGAACAGATGTGACCTGTCAATAACAGGCTGCGTGGGCACAGCAACTTCCAACTGATTGGATCTGATTGGATCTAGGAGGATGCGAAGATAGCGGACACTGACTTCACCACCATTGCAATCTTGCTGTTCTGTTGTCTTCGTTTTGGCAGTGGCCCACCTCTTTTCTTCTTTCACTCTTTCCTCTTCTTCCTTTACATAGACTCTTCCTTTGAGTCAAAGTTGTGTTTAACTATTCACAGGTTGTCGCAGCCAATTCTTTGGGTGGGGCAGAAAGAGCCCAGAAGCTTTAGACACTGTGCCATCCAGCAACACTCCAGCCCTTGGTGGCTTGGACTGGGCTGCTCATACCCCAGGTCCCTGCCCCAGGTATGCACAGCTCACTTCTTATTCTGTGTTAGTTTTGCTCAAACATTTGGGAAGGAGGCTACATTGAGCAACATTCTTAAATTTAGCACAGATGTAACACAAAGTAAAGCAAACACTTGCATTTGGATAAAGCAGGGGTGCTTGCGAATTCTTGTGTTCCCCAAGATCTTTAGGAGCATACCTCTATGTCCCTGGGCTCACCCTACTAGGTTCTTCGGTGACTTTCAAAGAGAAGTTTGAGAGTGCTGTTTGATCCCACACTGAATCCTATCAGCACTCCAGATGATTAGCACCAGTATTCCCCCAGTAAGGACCCTGGGGGTGGCCATGAGATTTGCCCAAGGTCTTATAGGCAGCAGGGGGTCATGATCAGTCTACCTTTCCGTCCAGCCTCCTCTGAGGTGCTGAGTCCACAACTATCTCAGAAGCTGTGACATTTGCCATTACTATGCTAAGACCGGGCCATGGCAGAGCCAAGGGGCAGCTAGAAGACCTGGACCACTTCATCTCCGTAACCCTCCTGATCTACCTCAAATAAAAATATGTGACAATGGATGTTTCTCCGTGTCATGTGAAGTGTGAATCAAACAATTTTAGAAAACTTGGTTATTTTTGTGAACTAAAGAATAGAGTGCTGCTATGTGTACCAGCTTCAGAATGGCCTTAGTTCTCCCCTGCTGCCACCTGCCCCAGAATGCTGCCCAGACCTTCTGATGCTGACATGGGTCAGCCTGTTCCATTTTCTTGTCCTTAGAATACTAGCCATAGTTAGTCAGTGACTTGCAAGGGAATATATTTAATACTGGACAAATAAATTTATAGGGTTATAATATTCACCCAAAAAGTCAAATGCAGAAGAGCACAAGAGATCTGTCTGTGCACTAGATCTGAGGGCCTGGATCCCACAGAAGTGTCCCCCATGAGTCCAGCCCAAGGTGTAGAGCCCATGGCAATGTCTCATGCAAGTCCATATCAGGGATCTTGTATTAGTTACTTTTCTCTCATTGCTGAGACAAAATATTTGACACCCAAAATTAAGAGAAGAAAGGTTTATTTAGCTCACAGTTTGTAGAGATTTTGGTTTACAATTGGCTGGACCCAAGGCAAGGTGGCATGGCCAACAGGCAGAAGGCAGCAAGGTAAGCAACGGCCTAAGCAAGGGGCTTGACAAGCCTCTTTCTGTTCCTTATATCTTATCCAGGCTATCTGCCTTTAGGGTGGGTTAGGACTCCCACCCTTAATCCCAACACACTTAATCCTAGTAGCACATCCTTGATCCCAGCAGATTCATGCCAAACCAATCGGTGGATTAATTTAGTAATCACACACTCCAGATCCACCTCTGAAAACACCCCCCTATGAGCACATGAGGCTTTAGGGGGACATCTAGACACAAACCGTAACAGATCTGCACCGGAAAGGCCCAAAGGCCAGTGGTGGAAACTAGAAGGTCTGCGCCAGCAGGGTGAAGGCTCTGTGCCATAAGGTTGAGGAATCTGCATTGCAGCCAGGAAGCGACGCTCAAGACAAAAGTGAAGACCACAGCTCGCCCGAAGAGAACAGCTGAGTTGTATCAGGAAGACCAACTACAATAAAGCTTCTCCTGCAGGTAACCTTCTCCTCCTGCATGCAAAGCTCAGCAGCCTGCAGTCTTCCCCTCCTGTCCTTCTTTGATGCCATTCTGACAACAATCTTCAGGTGAGTCCTCACCCAGAACCACACTTAGTTCAGCCGGGCATTCCCACTCATGTTGACCATTAATCCGCCACAGGTATTGTGTACTCTCAGTGGTATTTACTTGTAATTCATTTACCCCTTGAGCAAGTGGGACTACAGAGGGTATAAGCAGAAAATATCTTCATTCTGTCCCTGGATGACTCTCCAACAGGTCCCATGGCTTTCCAGTAACTCTTGGATAATAGTGATTATTATTATTCATGCTTCTAATCACTTCTAGTCTCAAGAATCTTGTAATGAAGATGACTAGCTCAGTGCAATTAATAATCTAAACTCCAAGTTCTGTGAAAGGTTAAATCTTCTTCCCACTCACCCCAACTCAGGGCTGCTGCACCCTGGAGAACCTGCAATGGGTCCAGGCCTCTACTCTCTGCTTCTCCTACATCACCAGGCAAAGAGTCATACTCTGGAAGTATCCGTTAAATGGATACTTCTGAGCCTCAGCTTCCTCATCTGCAAAATAGGGGGATTAACATCTGCTGTGCTTATCTCACAGGTCTCTCCCCCGAGTTAGAATAAGTTTGCTAGTCTATGTTAAAAGCCCTTGCTTATAACTACATTGAATCCATTAGTTAATTTGGGAAGAATTTACATATTTATAAATTTGGATCTTTGCATTCAGAAACATGATCAATATTTCCATGTATTCGGACCTGCTTTCAGTAACTTCAATAAAGTTTGGTAAGTTTTGTGTTGTGTTCTGTCTTCGTTGACTTGTTTATTCCTTAAGGATCTTACACAGTAGTTGTTTTGAAGCAATTTTTATATGATAGTCTAAGAAACAGACACTCTATCAACGGCTTACTGGAAAGCCAAAGTGATTTTTGTGAGTACTCTTTACCAGGTCTCTTAGTTATCACTCTGTGATTAGTTCTAATAAGTTGTTGGTTTAATCTTCTACATTTTCTGGATGCATTATAGAATCAGTGAATAATTACAAGCCCTCCCCTCATATTATTTCTTGTTCATGTCTCACTGCACGAGCAGGATGAGCAAAAGTCCTGTTAAACAGTAGAAGTGGAGTCCAGCATCCAGGCCGTGTTCTGGCTTTAATGGGAATGTTTGAAATGTTTTATTAAGTATGATGTTTGCAGTGAATTTCTGATAGGTGTCTTTTGCAGTGAATTTCTGATAGCTGTCTTTTAGAAAGTTAAATGTATTTCTAATTTCTTAAGTTCTCTTATCTTGCATACCTGCTGAATTTTTCAGCCACCAGCTCTAGCACTTAAAAAAAATTTTATTAGTGTGTTTGCATTACATAATCTTTACATTCCTTGTGTAGAGTTGGTCCATGTACATAGCACATTTTAATTCCTTTTTTTGTCCCCTTTTTACTACCCTCCTCCATCTCTTGGTCCCCTTCCCATTTGAGAAAGATCTGCCTACTTTCTATTATCTATCTTTTATTTTGTTCATTTCTGATCTGTTTTTAATATGAGAAACCATGCAATGAGTTTTGCAATATTTTAAGTGCAATATCTAAGCTTGTGTATCTAATTTATTTCACTTAACATTATTAGCATTTTTTGAAGTACTGATTTTCTCCACTAATCTGCTAATGCAGTATTACATTAGTCAAGGTTTTTTTTTTTTTTTTTTAGTCAAGGTTTTAATGTTAAATCAAGCACGCCTTTCTAATATTAACTTTACTTGGTAATACTATATTGATCTTTTCTAAGAATCACCTTTTGGTTGGTTGATTTTGTCTACTGTCTCACTGTTTTGTTTTCTGCTCTCAATTTTATTATTCCTTTCTTCTGCTTGCTTTAGACTAAACCTGTTCTTCCACCTAGAGTTTCTTAATAGAGAGGCTTAGGTTACTAATTTTAGACCCTTTTTTTTTTTTAATATATGTGTTTAATGTTATAAATTTCCCCATGAGCACTTTAGCTATCTCTAAAAAGTTTTATAATCTGGAATTTTATATAGTAGATATGCATTCTACTTATTTGGCATTATATCTATTAAACTTGCCAGCTGATCAAATCTGTATCTCTATTAAAAACCTCTGTTAAAATTCGTATGTTGGTTATTAAGCTTGGCTACACATTGGAATTATCTAGGAAACTTAAAAGTACCAATCCCTCAAATTCTGATTTCATATTACTAGGCTGTTATGGTTTGTGTCTAGATGTCCCCCCAAAGCCTCATGTGGTAAGAGATAGCTAGATCTAGAGTTTGTGATTACTAAATTGATCCATTGATCGGTTTGACATTGTTCTGCTGGGATCAAAGATGTGAGACTGAAATTGGGGGCGGGAGTGCGGGCCGCCCTGGGGGCAGGTAGCCTAGATATAGATACAAGAAAAAGCTTAACTACTTGTTTACATTGCTGATTTACATACATTCCTTACATTTTCCTCACTTTACTTTGGGGCCGGCCGGCTGCCGGTCTGCCGCCCGCCCTGCTTCAGATCCAGCAGACTATAGACTGAAACCTCTACAGACTGTGAACTAATAAACCTTTCTTCCTCTAACTTTAAATATCGAATATTCTGTCCCAACAACGAGAGAAAAATAACTAAAACATAGGCCGTGCCCAGAGAATCTTGAGTTTTAAGCAAAGAACTTTCTCAGGCTATTCTAACATGCAGCAGTTGGTGAACCACTGTACTAAGCAGTTGTTCTAAAGATGTGCTTGCCAGATCAACAGCATCAGCATGAGCTGGAACATGTTAGAAATACTGATTCTCAGGCTCTATCCTGGACCTTCTGAGCTAGAAACATCTAGAAATGCTGATGCTCACTTGAGTTTGAGGACCCTACAGAACAGAGAGGGGGAAGGCAGTCCTGGAGATGGGAATAGTGAATGAGGGCTGGAGAATGAAAGGAGGACTTGGCAGAGCTGGGAGCAGGGATACATCCCAATGTAGCAGGAGAAAAGGCGGAAATGGTAGAAACACATACACATGGGTTTATGGATCTAGTGGCAGGAAGGACAAATATGTTTCCTTCTGATGTCTTCTACATGCTCCAGAATAGTATGAGGTTAAAAGTGAGGAAGTAGAGGGTTGTAAGGAAAAGCTTGAGAGAGAAAATATAATGAAACTGCCTAACAAAGTTATGGGCCAATTTGAAGTATGAGGTTTTGAATTAAAAGGAAAACTACCGGCCCAGATATGTGATTTTCATCGAAGACGTAAATCTGCACATACTAAAACTGGCCCATAAAATGGCAACTTCTCTGTTCCTAAACATCATTCAAGGTGCGTTTGAGAACACAGGCCTAGAGCCCTAGGACCTGACCTAAAATAACCTTGAGAGCCTGGTGGGACATGGCATCTCCAAGTAGCAGCCGAGGAACACGGTCAGGGCCTTGTGGACCTGGATTAGGAGGGCAGGCTCTGTCAATCATTGAAGGATGAACCAGAATTATCCACAAATTCTGCCTGGGCTGGTGTAATGGGTGTGGCCTATTCCACCATGGCTCTCAGTTACAACCACTCAGCAACCATTTAGCCTTCTACCTCCCCTGGCCTCATCCATTTAAACTCCTTCGCTACTGCTAGCAAGGAGGCAGCTTTGAGTGTGCATTGTATCTCCTTGTCAGTCAACCTACAATAAAGTTCTTTCTCTTTGTAAAACCCAGTACCACAGGATTGGTTTCTATGCACACTGGGCATCAGGCAGCAAGTTCTTACTTGGAACAGCTGGTACAGGGGACAATCAATTGGGTTCATCAGGAATGAGATCTGGCCATGGGAATACTAGAGAGGCCACATGAAGAGTGTGAAGTTTCTACAGTGGAGTGAATGACTAAAAAGGATCAAAGTGGAAAGAAAAGAGAAGCCTAAATAGATGTGAAAAGTGATGAGAACATGTAATCAGAGACTTGAAAAGAGCTTCACGGAAAAGGCCAGAATCACCCAAGGAGACTTACAGTCACCATGACCAGAGTCACATCCTCAGTGGAAGGATGGACTAGGACAAACAATACATCCTTGGCAAAGAGAGGCAAGGAAAAATGTTTGTTTTGGACTGGGCTTTGGTGATTAAGGGAAAGTCTCCGCCAAGAATTAATAATAATCACATGCTGGTAGTCCCATGCTGCAGTTTGAGCTTTAACAACTCTGTGGTCATGGTCCAGAGAAGCTACCAGTTGATGAGTTAGCATGAGGAGGGGTTAGCTACTTCCTGGGTGAGCATATATGCTGAACGCAGGACTCGCACGATTTTGAGACACAAGGCCAGGAAGACCATGAGGTCACGGTTCAAATTAATGGACCACACAAAAGAAAGAAGTTATAAATGACAGCAAAGGCATAGGCAGCTTCAGACTTCTAAGAACTGCATTAACAAGGCTGATTTTTTTTTTAAGGCTGATTTCTTTTTTTTTTTTTTTGGTGCTGGGGATAAAAGTCAGGGCCTCGTGCTTGCTAAGAAAGTGCGCTACAACTTGAGCTAGATCCTCAGCATTTTTAAAAAAGCATGTTTACAATGATTTAAAAACAATACAAAAAAACCCATAAGCAACAACTTAGGCGAAAAAAGGTGTATTTTTACAAGAAAAAAAGAAAGCTTTTATTAATTAAAATATAACTACTGAACTTTAATCCCAAATGCATTAAACATCAGAAGAGCCATAACTGAAAGAACAGATGAGTCAGAAGGTAGGTTACAGTTATCTGAATGCAATATAGAAAGTTAAAAAGAGTAAAACTACTAAAGAGAGATTAAGAGGTATGGAAGGTAGAAGAGGAAGGGGCAATATGTGCCTTCAGAAATATTTTTCCTTTTTATCGTTAGGGTTTAATTAACCCATCAATAAACTGATCCTATGCTCAGCCTCACATTTTCTCCCGGACAATGGGAAGTGAATCAAATGCTTACTGTAGCAAGCACAGTAGATTATAAAAGTGTATTTTCCTTAGAACTTTAGAAATAATCTCCAGGCAACTTTCTAGTAACCTGTGCCAAGATAAGAAAGATTATTTGTAACAAAGGTGCTGTGTAATTTCTAATTTCACTATAAAAAAAAATTAAACTTAAAAAAGATCAAGGAAACTAATTTCCAGAGAGGCGAAATGAAGGAGGCCATTTATTATAAAGCTGTCTTGGCAGTTGCTGGTGCCTCCCCTTCACGGTAGGTCAGCCAACAGTGTCAACTCTTGAGAATGACACTTTAGTCAATGTTCCTGCTGCTGAACTGGAGCAGCAGGGAGTTGGTGAGGGCTGGAGGTCATGGGCCATTTCCTTAGTGGCTCATGGCCACAAGCTACAGCCCAACCCTGGATGGCGCCCTGTGGTCTCAAGTCTGGGTCCAGAGGTCAGGGCCACTGGGCTGAAGCTGCTACCGCTACTAGAAAAGTAACTCTTGGGACTCTGGCTGGACCATGTAGATGGAATAAATAAGTGAACATTATGAACTACACTTTATGCAGTACCATGGAGACACAGCTATGGAAAAAGCACTCCATCAGTGGGTTCACATCTCTCTCTTTTGGGACTATGTATTAGAAAACAGGCCTGTCTCTGGCATACCTTTCTCAAAGGCTTTTGAACATATTTGGGTTTTTTCCCTGCTAGTGAGAAATCTTGGAATAATGAAGTCCATGTGTATATTGCTCTGCACGAAACAGGATTACCTTTATTTGGTGAGTAAAATTAATCTCTTGCCCAAGAAATTGTATCTAATAAACCCTAAGTGCTAAAAGAAATTGCAGAGTGGGTGGAGCAGTCCTTTCCTTGGGGTGCTTATGATGTAACGGACACAGACACACACACGCTTAGTTCACATGATTCTATACATTTCTACTTGTCAAGTAGCCCTCCTGCTGCTTAGAAAAGGGTTTCCTTTTCTTGACCCACAAGGACCTTCAGGTCTATAGGTGACCAACCAGCTAGTGGCAGCTTCTCTTACAGGAACACCCACCCGCAAGCTCTCAGCCCAGTCAATCTACCTGACAATTGTGGGCTTGGTGGGTCTCCTGAGGCACCTTCCTCTCTCCCACAACTTCCAGGACAGAGCAGGGATGCTTCCAGTGCGACTCAGGCTGGAGTTCCTGTCAGGCTCAGGGGATCTCCAGCTATCCAGGGAGTTGAGCTGTGTCACATTTGTCCACTGTGATGACCCAGGAAGGCCCTAGGGCAGGAGCATCCTCCATCACAGGATGTCTCAGGCGCCTGTGCCAATCATCTCAGTTGGGAGGCTAGAGGGCAGCAGTTCGGTTGGGAAGGTGTACAGGGAGGAGCGATGGAGGCCCAGCCAAAAAGGCAGTGATGGGATAGAGGACAGAGAGATACAGAAACAGACTTAGAAGCAGCAGTTTACACACAGGAGTGAGAGAAAGAGGAACCAAGGCTGGTGTCCATTACCAGTAGCACTGGGTATTATCGTCTGAACTAGAGACTCCCATGTAAGTGCACTAGGTGAGTGTGATACCCCTCAAGTGTGTCAGGGGATGTCAAGGAAAATAGCAGCTGTCCATTTGCATGAGAACATGGAGTCGAAACAAGGCCTCTGCATGACTAGATGGGGGACAAGGGGGCCGAGGGAGCCAGGGCCAAAGCCTCGGCCCAGAGCTGGGGGGCTGTGGGCAGTCAGGACCGACAGAACACCTCAGGGCCGGCCCCTGCCCCGGAGGCCTGGCCAGACCCCTCTCAGCATCCTGAGAATAGAAATCCACCTCCTTGACCTAATGTGATGCAGTTTTCCATAAGAAAGGTATTTTTGGTCTTTATCTTAGGGGAAAAAATTGTTTTCCAAGAAACAGATTCTTAGACGAAAAGGACTGGATTTGCAAATAAGCTTTAGTAACAACAGGGGAGAAAGCTGATCCCAGTCAATGCCCAAGGAGTTTCCTTACTCTGTCATACCCTGGGACTGAGGCTCAGAGATGCTCTGTCTCTTACTGTACCACAGGGACCAATTACACCACCAAACTCAAGGACAGAAGGGACAGGTACTCAGACAAGCAGAGGCCACGCACATCCAGTCACCACACATGAAGCAGAGCAGTTCTCCTGCTCTGAGGGTGGTGGCCCAAGCAGTTCCCCATAGGAGCAGGGGCTGCTGGCCCTCTGGGGATTACCGATGTGCCTGGAGGTGTCCTCACATGGTCCAGCTCCCTGGGTTTCCCTAGGCCCCTAAGGAGGGCTCTCTGGGGCTGGCCTCTCTGCTCTGAAGTGCAGACTTCAGAGCGTCCCCTCCCACAGAGCTGCTCTGAAGTGCAGCTTCAGAGCGTCCCCTCCCACAGACTGTGCTGTAACAACAGGCTGGCCACGCGCCCTGCCACCAGCACACTGTGTGGACAGGACTGGCTGCTTGGCTTTAACATTCTCTGAGCTTGCTAGATCTTCTCAGTTATTCTAGCTGAATGAACAAATGAATGACCAAATCCTCAAGTAGCAGATCAAATCCTTTAGCTGCAGTATAAAGTTACTATTTCTGAGTGATGAAAGAACCGACTTGCTCAAAAAACTCCTCCTATGCCCAAGATAGGAAGATAATACAAAAACAGAGGTGTGTTTCTTCCCAGACCTCCATGCCTCTGAGTCCCAGCCTTGCTGTTACACCCAGCAGGAAGAGCATCCATCTGTCCATTAGGTCTTCCTGCACATCACCTAATCAGCTGACAAAAGCTAAGACCCTGGCTAGCTACGGTCTGGTGTACGAAGGTGACAGGGCTAATAAGATTGCACGTCTTGGAAATTTTATATGAAAACACAGCAACTGCCAGCTAGTAGCAGATATATTAGTGTACATGTAGTTGGCTGGGAAAGCCAAAATTGGCCATGTAGAACCTTTTTACGAACTATAAATTATGAGAGAGGAAAAGGTGTGCTGGTAGCCAGAATGAAACAAAGAGCATACTTTGACAGGGATCAAGAACACCTCTTGAAAGGTGGGCATTGCAGGTACAGAGTTGCCTGGGATCATGTGACACAGGGCATGGTGCAATGCTAGATAGGGGACATAGCACATCAGAGGACACTAGCAAGGGTGTGTGTTGTGTGTGTGCCTGTAAGAACTGATCTAGTGTGGCAAGTAGAAATAGCCAGGCCTTCATGCAATTTAACCCTATCATCTTCCCTTCTGCCATCTCTGCCTTGATTACTGTGCTCTAATAATAGTAGCAAGTGCTCACAGAACTAAAAAATAAAATAAATACAACCAATTTTTATTCATGTGACAGATACATATCAAAACATCCACTAGTGGAGTTAGTCATTACTCTAATAAATCCCCTCCCTGGAAAAGCACATCCTCCTAAAACACTGAATTCAATATCACTTCCCAGATACAAGATGGAAAATATTTTCCATCTTGTATCTGGGAAGTGATATTGAATTCAGTTTCCATAATTTGTTTATTTGCTTGTTTGTTTTTTGAGACTGGGTCTCACTACATAGTTCAGGCTAGCCTCGAGTCCACTGCATGGCCCAGGCTAGCCTTGAACTTGTGGCAATCCTCCTGCTTCAGCCTCCTGAATGCTGTGTGCCATCATGCCTAGCTTCCATAATTTGTAAAATAAAAGAATTAGATGATAATCTTTTCATCTTTTTTTTTTTTTGTGGTGCCGGGGATCGAACTCAGGCCCTTGTGCTTGCAAGGCAAGCACTCTAATCACTGAGCTAAATCCCCAGCCCCCCTTTTCATCTTTAAAATACAATGTTCTGCAAAAGGGGTTGTGGAAAAAACATTTGTATCTACTTTTCAATCTTACACTGTTCAAATGCCCTTGAAGTGTTGCATCCTGTGGAACGGGAACAATGTTCCTTTGAGAAGGACATACAACACATGCGCCAGAGGGTGAGGCTGGCAACAAAGGGATGCTGAGGAAAGTGAAGAGGTCCAGAGTGCAAGGGAAGAGGGTGCGGGGGAAGCCCCTTCGAATGGAGCCAGTTCAGGTTTCCAGGGAGGCCAGCAGGCCAGTCTCCTGTCTCTTCCTTTTCCTGCCTTCCCAGAAGAGGTGAGAAGGACCCTAAGAGAATACTTACTGTGAGCCCAGAGTCTGCTGGAATGACCAAGAATGCCCGGCAGGGCAGAATGCCTGCCGCTCTCCTTGTAGCTAAGTCATCTGTGGGACTTCATCGGGGAGGAAGGCTGGGTGTGCCAGGATACTGCCTAGAGATTCCAACACAAAAATTCAACATAGAGGTACCGAGTAGTGCACTTCCTGAGGAAGATGCTGTGGTCAGATCAAATCCATTCTGGGGCTAGAGGAGCTTTACTCAGAACATTAACTCTGGTGACTTTCTGGAGCCAGGAGCCAGGACCAATTCCTCTTCATGCCCACCAAAGTCTCTAGCGTAGTATCTTGGTCTGTAAGTTACACAGACAGCATCTAAAGTGTTAAGTATATGTTAAGTAATTCTATGACCAAATAGTGCTAATTCAAAAGTTAACAAAGCTCCTGTGAATGCAAATACTGACTAAATAAAGGCATACAAAATACAACTCAATAAATTAATGTGATACATCATTAAATGTTTATATTCTTTAAGTAAGAATTTCTCTGGAGACACAAAGCCAATCTCTGGCTTCACTCCAAAGGCCTAGGTAGTCAGATCACAAAGGCACCTTGTGGTGGAAGACACTGCACGCCAGGTACAGAGAAGATGACTTTACAAGCACAAATCTATAGTGGCAGCACAATTATGGATTGATACAATATAATAGGTCCAGAAGCCAAAGTAACAAGAGTCACAATGGAATAAATAGGTTTTCTGGACAAAAGCCTAAAGGCTAAAAGTTTAGGTGGTAATGCTTATTAGGGTTTCTCCTCAAGTAACAGCAGTACTCACCAATCTAAAAATCATGTTGACCAGGCATTCCTTACAGTCACTAACACTTTTCACGATCTCGGTACTCCCTAACCCTACAGAACTTTTAAAGCATTAAACATACTGCTTGAAGGAGTACCAGTACCAAGTACCACAGCTAGTCTAGATAGGAGACATTGCTAGTTGCTACCAACAGGTGTTACCCGATCCTTACCAATGGAAGGCCCATTTTGCTCAGGTGAGAAAGTGATAAAAGAAAGGGCTCAATTTCTACAAGTGTATATCTATTGATAAATGAGTAATCACACATCCATATGGTACAGTACTTTTGAGCTACATAAAAGAATGAAGTACTTACTGATCATGCTACAACACAGAAGAATCTTGAAAACCTATGCAAAGGGAAAGAAGTATATGTGAAAGGCCACACACTATATAATTCCACTTACCTGAAAGGTCTAGAATAGATACATCTATAGAGATGTTAAATAGAGTAGTGGTTTTCTAGGGCTGAGGGAAGGGGAGGAATTAGGAGTGACTGCAAGTGGGTATGAGGTTTCTTTTCGGGGCAATAAAACTGTATCAGAGTGTGGTTGACAAATGTAACAAAACCCACTGAATCATACTCTTTAAATGGGTGACAATGACCTATATCTCAATAAAGCCGTTTTTGTAAAAATCCAACAAAATCTAATTTCCTGGGATGCCTAACAGCTAGGAGTGCTCATGGGCTTCAGTTTTTGCTGCTAATATGTTGATGGAAACATACTACAGGAAAATTAATTGTTTCTTCATAAAAATGGACCCAGCTAACTCAAGCTTTTCCAAGTTGTAAGTCCTGGGGACCCAAAGAACCACAGCATGCTAAAGACAGCAGAGGAGCTAAAGGGGTAAGACTGGTAATGGATGACAACGTGGGATCACTGCACCAACTCTGCCTCCTCTCTGAATCTGCTATAGGAAGAAAATAAAGCTGTACAGTTAGCCTTCTGTATCTGTGCATTCTACATCTGTAGATTTAACTAACTTAGATCAAAAATACTTGGAAAAAAATGTCTGTACTTAACATGCACACATTTTTGTCTTATCATTGTTCCCTAAAAATACAGTATAAGAACTATTTACAGAGCCTTTAGACTCTATTGGGTATTTTAGGTAACCTAGGGATGATTTAAACATACAAGAGGATGTGTACAGACTATACACAAATACTATGCCATTTTATCTGAGGAACTTAGCTGGACTACTTCCCCACAGATACTGAGGGACAATTATTTGATTAAGAGATTATAGTTGGATCTCTGTCACTTGCAGCCAGAGGCTGTCCCTAATAATGCAAGCCTATCTAGTATCAATCTACTCTTACTCCAAGAGCCAAGAAAGCAAAAAGGTAAAAAGTGGTCTCAGGAACATGTAAGAAAAGTTGAGTCCAAATGTAATCTTCAGGCATCAAGAAGTTCATCTTATTTTATTTTCAAACTACACGTTTTTTCAGTTTTGAAATATCCCTGGAGGAATCCTTACCTCTCTAAAAACAAATCATTAAAAATGATTTCTGAAGTACTGAGGGTTTAGATCTAGAATGCCCCCCATGCCCTGCGCGTAGAAGTCTGATGTACTCAGAGGTGAGAGTTGATGGGATCGTGGAGGCACTAAACTCAGCAGTGAACTGATCCACTGATGAGTCTGTGGCTAAATATGCTGTCAGGTGGTGGGGCTTGGTCGGAAGAGGTGTATTACTACGGGTGTGCTTCTGCAGGGTGTACTTCCCTCCTCAGACCCTACCTTCTCTTTTTGCTCCCTGGCTACCTTTCCTCTCATGCCATTTCTGCCTTAGAACCAATCAACCCCAAAGTGAATCCCCTGAAACTGAGTCAAACCTCTTTTCCTTTACGTAGTCTGTCTTGGCTATTTTGTTCTAGCAACAGGAAAGCTAATACACCAAGTAGGAACAAATGACATTTTTGCTCAGGGGAGTAATTTTGAATATCAATTTTTCTTTTCTTGAACTTTTAACTATACAACAAGGACATCTGATCTTTGAGCCCAGGGGACATCTTCCATTAAGGCCTAGATCTCATTATTCTTTATTCCTGTTATGGTTTGTACCTAGATGTCCCCCCAAAGCCTCATGAAGTCATAGATGAGGCTTTTTCAGAGGTGAATGAAATCTAGAGTGTGTGTTGCTGGGATTAAAGGCATGTGATTACTAAATCAATACATTGATTGGTTTGGCACCGCCTTAATTCTGGCAGCCTGGCTAAAAATAGAAGGCACAGAAAGAAGTTGCTTAGGTCTCTTTTGGTCCCTTGCCTGCCTCGTTGGCTTCTGCCTGTCTGCCATGCTGCCCTGCCTTGGATCCAGCCAATTGTGGAAAGAAACCTCTACAAACTGAGAGCTAAATAAACCTTTCCTCTCTTAACTTTGGGTGTCTGGTATTTTGTCTCAACAACGAGACAAAAGTACCTAAGATAATTCCTTACAGAACAGCACTCTTCTGGAGGAAAACTGAGCCCCACAGAGACAGTTCATTTATACATAAAATGTATGCAGTCAGTACACGTACGCAGGATGTCCCAGAAAACTGTCATTGATGTTCAGTGCTATCCTGAAATATTAAGGGAAAAACTGAAGGTAGAAACAAAAGGTAACAAGTGCTTACATTTTTATTCTCTAAAATAAAATTAAACTACTTCCTTTTTATTGTATGAGATGGTGGTGGGAAGACATGGGAGAATACCATGAATTTCTTGATTTAATATAATTATTTTTACATATAACCCCAACAAAATTGGTCCTGTGGAAGTATGAAACAGAATTTGTAATCAGGCTAATTATTCCTGAAACAAACAAACAAACAAACAAAAAATAAGGACAAGTAAAATGGGGGAGGGGGTCAGTGGGGAATTTAAACCAGCTCTGAGATGGGATATGGTCTTCTCTACCATGCTGTCCTTTTTATTTCATGCTTTACCTTACACAAAGCTTAAGCTCTTTAAACATGACATAATTCTTCTAAGCAACTAGAAAGTTTTTAGAAAGCTTCCCTAATTGTTCTCTTGTGCAGAACTAGGTATGTTTATTTGACCATTCATTAACTAGTCAATCATGTGTTAAGCACCACGTAAGCAGTGGAGACTGAGTCAAGGAACTCACAACTAGGTGGTAAAGTAAATCCCCATCTTACCTCTGCAGAGTGCAAATCCTGGGAACTAGGCTGAAAAGCAACTATAAAGCCTGGAGGAGAGGCACCAGGTGTGGGAAGTCTTCTGGGAACCTGGGAAGGAGCAGAGTGCAGCATTCCTAGAGAAGGCACTGCACACACAAGGAAAGGACACAGGAAGTAACGCAAGGCACTCTGGCAGGGAGCAGGCAAAGGATGAGGGGTGACTGTATATTCAGGGGTTCAGAACTCTCAAGGCTTTGGGGACCTGCTGAAGGGCATACACTGGGACTGCAGCTCAGTTTTACAAAGTATTTCCCTGGCAGCAGCTGGAAGGATGGGTGAAGGGCAGAGGCCAGCTAGGGAGGCGACTGCTACCCAGCAAAAATGCAACCGTTACTGCAACCAAAGGAACTGAAGGCCAACACTAGAGGCTTTTGCACTCATGTACCAAATGGCAAGAAAGAGAACAGCCTCATATCCCAAAGGGATTTTTCTCCTCTACTGGTTCATCCCACTGCCTCAAACACTCTCTGATACTGTATCTTCATCTCCACAGAAACATACTTTCCCCTGCCTCCACCCCAAACCCTCTGATCACCTCTGGTTGCTGTGCCAAGCTTTTTGACTGTACTGACTGCAGCAGGATCGCTACTTCCCCACCTTGCACCCATATGTCAACTTGCTCTGTCGCCCAAGGAGACTGCCAAATCTCGTGAGCCTTCTCTCTCCCTTTTAAGACACTTACTTCTCTGGACTCACGCAACACCTCAGTTTACTGTTTCCACTATTGCTCTGGCCAAGTACTGTGGCTTCTTCTCAAATTTGTTTTGTTCTCTCTTCTTCCTTCACTATATCGCTCAATGATGGAGTATGAAGGACTCAGTCCAAGAACTCATCTCATACCCTCCCAAGGCAAATGCATCTAGCACTGTGGCACAGAGGCAGTCCATGTTACTCTACGTTTGTATTCCCTGTGTGGCAGATGCTCATTGATCAATACGAAATTTCCACTTAGATAATTAAATGGTATCTCAAACACTGCCCACAGCAAATTACTGGTAACCCCCACAAAAGCAAAACCCTAGAGTTTTCCCATCTCAGGATGTACTTTGGCCATACAACCGGATGCTCATGTTCCAAATCAACCAGTCATCCTTGCCTATCCTTTCCATCCTTAACCAATGCATCCAGGTCATATCTGTTATTTTCAAAATGTATCTCCAATCTGCCCCTACTTCCCATTTCTCCCACTACCCAAACTGGTTCAAATCAGTATCTTTTCTTTCCTGGATTATCCACCGGATTCTTAAAAGGGGTCATTACTTCTACCCTTACTCCACTACAACTCAATCCTCAGAAGAACTAGGACAGTCTTTCTAAAGTGACGAATTGAATCATGTCACTCACTGTTTGAAAACTCTCTAGACGAATTCTTACAGTATTCAGAGTACAATGTAAATGTGTTCAGTGGCTTACAAAGACTGGCTGTTACCACTCCCTTTCCTACTGCAATCTAGCCACAATGGCCTCCTTTATCACTTCTCAACAGCAGCAGAGGGAGGATGGAGTAGGGCTCAGCTTGGAGGGTAGCTTGTTTCTGCTTCAAGGCTCCTGCAATTATGTCCCTTCAGCCTGGATCTTCTCATGCCTGGTTTTTGCCATTCAACTCCCCATTCAATTGCTCGAAGAAGCCAGGCTAACTATGACATCTAAAATTATTCTCATACTGCTGTGTGAATTCTATTGCAGTACTTAGCAAAATTTTGTTCATGTTCATTATCTGTTTCTCCTAACTAGAATGTGACACATTAAAAGGGAGGAAACTCATCTGTCTTGCTCCCTGTATAACCTAAGAGCTGGACATACATTGGACACTCGAGATACATATTGAATGAACACCTCAATTCTCCTTGCATCTAAAATTCTCTTACAATGAGAGTATTATAAGGAAGGACAGAATATAATGGACATTTAGATAACAAGATCCAGCTTGTATCATATCAGTGCTCTGTCAAATTTTTTCTTTCCTATTAAAATCAGACTTTCTACAAAATCTGTCCAGTATTATTTGCAATCTGTGATGAAACCACTGGAAGAGGACTGGGCATGGAACCCTTATGACTATTATTTCTTTCCTATGTCAATGTCTCCTACTACTCAGCAAGAAAACTCAGGAAGAAAAATCTACTGAAACAAACAAACAAACACACAAAGGCAAGTTTAAAGGTGTCACACTACCGCAGCAGGCTGAGAACGCTTACCAAGTCAGATGTCAGCACTTCTACCTTTTCAACAGGTCTGTTTAGCTGTTATTTCTAACAATGTACTTGGTTGAACATACAAAAGAATGAGCTGAATGTTAGAAAAGATGTGAGAGCTGAATGTGCATAATACACAGTCAGCGCTAAATAATTATTTGTTGACTGAATGCTGCCTAAGAACATAGATTATGGACAACAACAGATGGCTTAAAGGAGGTTCTTTTAAAACCAGCCATTTGGAAGCTATGTACTTCATAAAACCAAAATACCAGTGTTAATAAACCGTACACAGAAAATCATGCTCTTGGGTTGCATGTACATTTTTCCAGATGTGTTGCTGATTCATAAAAGCTTCTTAAAAACAGTGAAAGCCTCCAGCTGCCACATGATTCTCCCTTATATTCTCAATGGGAAGTAGAGGCAGGTATCTGCCTATTTTGTATTCCATTCCACTTTATCTTAGGTCAATTAAAACAGTATAAATACATACATACCTCTCATTTAATGGCTCTGGAGAAATTATTTCACTGTTTTACTGAGTCCTGGAGACTGAGCTGTCATTGTTCGAGGGTTTTGGAACTGAGTGAAACATTCATAAATAAAACCTGACCCTCTAGGTGTTGCATGTTCAAAGACACAACTACCAATCATGCATTATGAGCCATGTTTCCAATACTGTCATACTATAAAACAAATCCTTTATTTTTCAAGTTTTTAAAAAACAATTTTACACTTAAGCCAGTCTTGAAGATAAGCACAGAATTTATCAGTTTAAAATTAAAAACAAACAAAAAACCCCCACAACTCAAGCACCTACTCTGTGCATAGCACTTATTCTAGGTGCAATAAAAGGGAATCTTAACCCTAGAAATGAGGTTTCACTTTCTGGAATTGCATTCTGTCCTTTCCCACAGAGTAAAAATAAATAAATTGTCATTATTCCCTACTAATCTGCCCCAAACCCACTTCTGGCTCACAGGAAAGTTAATTTCTAAAAAATTTAAAATGCAAGGAACTCAGCTTCTCTTTCCCCCAAAATAAGAAGGCAGAATTCCTTTCCACTAAAAAAATAAATTTTTATGCAAGGGCAGTTTGTTTCTACTAAGTATTTTATAAATTTTTCTCTCTCTAGCTTTTCTTTTTCTCCTTCCCAGTATTGCCTTTTCTTGTACAAGGTAAATCAGACATCTTTTTATGCTGCGCTTTCCCTTTTCCTAAGAAAAGTACTGCATTTTGAAGACAAGCCATTCCCAAGAGTAGTAATAAAAATAATACTAAAACAACTTTAAAGGTAAGTCACCTACATTACCTTGATGAAGTAAAAACATAAAAAGCAGTTGGCACTAAGACAGCTATTCCAAATATCTGTGTCTAAACAATTTTAAAAACTGTTTATTTATTTAGTAAGAATGCACCCTTAGTCCAAAGTAACTACGTTTTAAAAAATTTTTGGCCAAAAATTTACAAAACCCCTTTCAATTCAACCTGACAAAAGTGATACTTAGAAAATATTCCACATTATTAAGTCTATCTTAAAAAGTTCCCATTCTGAAGCATTCCTAAGGCACAGTGTTCTGGAAGACAAATGTGCTGCTGGCACCACGGTACACATGAGGCAGCCACGGCCGGAACCACACTCTGATGCTGCGGCACTGAGAAAAGAAGTCAGACGTAGGCTCCCAGGGCGGCATGGAACTCCGTGAGACACTGGACCAGCTGCTGAAACTTGGGCCTCTCCTCTGGATCTAAGGCCCAGCAACAGGCCATCACGGCAAATCTGCAGTGACAATGAAAAATGTTGCTACGGAAACAGCACTCCTCACCTTCTGGTCAATTTGATAGCATTTAGGTTTTCTGTTTAAATGTGAATATGCAGAAAACAATATACTAAAAGTGATTAACTTTACTATGTGCTGTCAATTCTAAAATGAAAAACTAAAATTAGCTATTTTAATTGTATGTATGGATGTAAGTTCCTCCTGAGAGCATACCAAAATATTTCAGCAAATACCGAATTCATGGAAATTCATAAAACAGTCAAATAATAACCTGAGTTTTTCTATATTTAAGTTTGGACAGGAAGAACTTAGTGAAAGTTTTACCCAAACTCTAAGAACTCTGTATCTACATCAAACCTTGCTCTGGTACAGAAACCTTCAGGGAATTCTGAAGACTACAAGTATCTGTGCACCCACTTACCCCAAACAACCTCCTGCTGAACTCACTCCCACAACATGGAAGATTAGCTACATGAAGAAAGCAGTGGCAGGAAGCAACTATGCCACTCACTAGCACGGAGTATCCTCCTTATGTGTCAATGGATACCTGGCAAGTCAAGGTGACCATGAGAAAGGCTTTTATACGTACTATACCCTTCTATTTAAACAAGCCAGGTAATAGCATTCAGTCAGTTTGCTCACTGTGTACCTTAGTCTCTCAGACTAATTTATAGTGCTTGGATTACACACTCTAAATACGTTAAATGTGGAAAAGAGTGAATAAATCTGTGTGATTTTGTGGTTCTCTACGGAAGTCTAGTTCAAGCCTGAGGAGTCATTATTCTCAAAAGGTAGCTCTGTATGACCATGGAAATCTGTTTGTTTTTTTTATTTTTAATAACAATATACTAAATGAAATGAGACCCATGTGTTTACACTCCGAAAAACTCACAATTCATCAGGACAGTTGATTGGCTGGGCTATTCGGTAACCATCTTTCAGGTACGCGGCCATCTCAAAGGGGTCAATGTCCACGTAGGGCGTCTGGCCCAGAGTCATAAGCTCCCAGAGTGTCACTCCAAAGGCCCACTAGGAAAGGAGAAGAACACAACGAAGGGATATTTACAACTGTGCTGGGTGCTGCTGCCGCCACCTTCAGTCTGCTCCAAGTAAAAAACAGCAGTTCAACTAACTCTTAAAGAAAGCAAAATAATATTTATTTCATAAAAAGAAATCTCTCACACCAAGTTCATTTCTCTTGCTGGGAAAGAAAACTAGAGTATTTCAGAGAATGCATCCTTTAATGTAAACATTTGTATTATATATTCTAAGTAATAAGATATGTTGGAAGAAATTTTTATTTTTTATAATATATATAATCCCAAACCATGAATTATATTTAAGATTTTCCTAACATAAAAATGTGTAAGTTTAAAAGTTATGGCTTGTCTACACAATTGAGAAATGGAAAAGGAATATGGCTTCTGCGTAAATGGAAACAAGAACATCCTGTGTAAAAGAGATATACAAAATTACATAAAATAAGTAGTCATGGATATTTAATTTGGGGGGTGTGTAGGGATCAAATCCAGAGCAGAGTACTTGCTCTACCACTGAATCTCTAGCCCTATATTTAAAGGTGCTAATTAACCTATAAAAATATTTTAAAAATTATCTTCCAACCTTGCTAAATAAAAGATCAACTTATTTAAAATCATGAACATCAGGAGAAGCAGGCATTGTAAGCAATGGTAACAGTACTTATTTATGGACTGATTGGGGCTCCCCAGTTTGGCTCAGCCCTGGCCACACTGCCCACTGCTCTGGCGGGTATGAAGGACAGGCAACACGTCCACACAGAATCACTGCAATGTGAACTCCAAGGTCACAAGTAAAGCTGGGCAAGGAGGGAGATACCTGTGAGTCGCTGTGTAAGTTCCTACAAATTCTAGGGATTCTGAAGTTTTTTTCACACTGAACTTTCATAATGCACCTTGAAAATAATTCATTCGTAGCTCAATTTTACAAGGTGAGGAAACAGGCTCAGATTAGTGGCTTGCACAAGAATACATTTTTTAATAAATGAAAGAAGAAAAAGGAAAAAAGAAAAATATGCAATAAATACATTTGTTTACAATGTATTTAATGCACAGTGCATTAATTTTTTTTCTTAAAAGTAGTAACAAAATCTAGAAATACTCTGTAAAATATACATTTTTAAAGAAGCTTTATCCAGGTTGAGCATCCCTGGTCCAAATCCACAATCTGAAATGCTCCAAAATCCAACACTCTTTGAGTTAGGACAGGATACCACAAGTGGAAAATTCTACATCATGAATCTGTTTCATGCACATTTGTTAAATACATTGTATAAAATTAACTTCAGGCTATGTGTATAAGGTGCATATGAAACAGAAGAATTTTATGTTTAGACATGGGTCCCATCCCCAAATATTTCAATATGTATGTGCAAATAATTCAAAATCTGAAAAAAATTAGAAAATCAAAAGCACTTCTAGTCCCAAGCATTTCCAATACAGGATACTCACTCCACTTATATTGGTAAACAATCGCCACATTTCTTACCAGAATCTATGTAACAAGGAAATAATGGACAGACATTTATAAAGTATTTTTAAACCGTAAACTGAGAAATGTTAATCAAGCTAAAATATACTTCAAAAATGAAGACAAAATACTGTGGTCTCTTCACAAACAAAAGCTGAAGAATGTCACTAGCAGACTTGTACTGTATGACCTGAAAGTATTCTTCATGGGGAAAGAAAAATAACAGATGAGAATATGGATCTACACAAAGAATGAAGAATGTGGAAACCATATGGGTACCAGTAAAAGCATTTTCTTCCTCAATTTAGAAATTCCTTCAAAAGACTAAAGAAAAAACAGCTAACAATGTATTGTGGGGCTTATAATATAGAGAGAAGAAAAATATACATCTACAATAGAATAATGAATAGAACAGGATGAACAGAAATATGTTGTGAGGTGCTTACATTAAATATGAAGTGGTAGAATATTTTGAAAACAAAAGGTACACATTGTAAACCTACAAAAGCTTTCTTAACTTTAGCACTTCTGTCATTATGGGTTTACTGTATGGGGTCTATTCCTATGTATTACAGAAAATTGAACAGCATCTTGGGCTTTACCCAATAGATGCCACTAGCATATCCTTCAAGTGTGACAACCAAAAACTGTCAATGTCCTCCAGCTGGGGTGGAGGGCAAAACTATCCCCAGGTGAAAATCACTGAGCTAGATGGAACAAAGAAAATAAAATTAACATCAGGAATGAAGATGATCATATCAGATTCTACAGACACCTAAAAAATTCTGAAAAATTCGATTTTATAGCAATAAATTCAATGATTCAGATGAAGCATACTATTTTATATACAAATCACCAAAACAGACATAAAAGCAAACAATCTATACAGCCCCATATTTATTAAAGTTGAATTTACAATTAGAAAATGTTCCACAAAGAAAATTCCACATCCTATTTCACTGGTGAGTTCTTTTAAATTTGAAAGACATAATACAAATCAGTATTAGTTTCCTAAGGCTACCATAGTAAAATACCACAAACCAGTGGCTCAAACAACAGA
The DNA here is from genome assembly GCA_004026905.1 of Hystrix cristata. Taxonomy (NCBI): domain Eukaryota; kingdom Metazoa; phylum Chordata; class Mammalia; order Rodentia; family Hystricidae; genus Hystrix; species Hystrix cristata. Next base: position 108,869 of record PVJO010001980.1, on the reverse strand, counting down.
AATTTATTGTCTCACACTTCTAGAGACTAGAAATTCACAATCAAGGTGTTGGCAAGCCTTGCTCCCTGTATCCTGCAGACAGCTTCCTTGCCTCTTCCAACTCCCAGCAGTCCCCAATCTCTGCCCTGTCTTCACATAACACCCTCCTCTCGTGTGTTAGCATCTTTTCTCTTCTTCTTAGGATAGAGTCAAGTCAGATCAGAGCCCACGCTAACTGAGTATGACCTCACCTGAACACTGCATCTGTAGTGATCCTGTATTCAATAACGTCCACAGTCTGTGGTTCTGAGGATTAAGATTTCAATATACTTTGCAGGAGGAACCAATTCAACCTGTGCAGTGAACTACACAATCCTGTACCAACTCTTTCAGAAACAGAGACAGGAACACTTCCTGATCATTTTGAGAACAGCATTACCATAAATACCAAAACCAAGCGGTCTGGCCCTGTAGAATCTAATATCCTTTTTATTAAGTTATTATTAAGTGGCATGCCCAGCCTTGGGATCTGTGTTTTGGGAGAGGCACAGAGGGTTAAGGAGATATGTATACAGCCTTAAAACTCTCACAGAGACTTGGAGCCTACTGGAATTTTCCTTAAGCCTAACTGAGATAATCTATTTAGTTTAAAAATGTAAAAATGGTTTCAAATTAATGAAAGAGCAAGCCTGCTCACATCCAGGTATTTTCTTATCTTAAAACCATACTTTATATGAAATTTTAATACTGATAGTGACTAGTAAACATAATGCTTAATTTTTCGGGTGTAATTTCCAAAGAGAAGTCAATTCATGACACCACACAAATGGAACTGAGCCGTAGGAAGTTAAACTAGTTAGAAAGGTGTTTCTATCCCTTCTTCTTGAAATAAAGTGGGCCTGTTTTTACTCACTTTTGTGACATTTCTGTGGGAAAGGAATAATCAATTCTATGCATATTTTAGAGGAAAAGAAAATGAGAATCAATGACAAATAGATACTGCCACTTTATGCATAGGGAATAACTTCATCCACTGACAAGGGAGGTATATAATCATGACTGCTGACTGAGGGGCTCTGACAGTAATACTGGTGGTATCTGAGATCTGGAGTTGTACACAGGTAACATTAATAATCAATGAGTATATAATGACTTTTTTTTTTTAACTGACTTTTCAAAATTACTTCTTTCATTGTTTCACCACACTCTTATCGCTAAGCAGTCACCTAAGGTTCTCATATTACATACTGCAATATGGAAAAAAAAAAAAACAACCACACATGAAAAAAGAACAATCAAGCCAAAGGGTAAACCGCAGTTTCATTTCCTTAAAAACCAACAGAAGTGATTAATTACATGTTGGCTAACCAACCCCTAAAAAAAAAATCAAAACCAAATGGCACAGGATGATTTGTGGAAAACTTGTTCTCTGAAGTTTTCTGATAACTAAACCATTTAAAATTTAGACAGACTTATTCTATAATTTCCTTCTGTTTGACGTAGTTGGAAAGAAGGTCAGGCTGTTTTTTCCAGTTTTATGAAAATCTGTGGCTGTGTCCATTTAAAGAACACTTAGAGAACAGTAATGTTCTATTCATCTTATTCTTCTCCCTTCAACAGTGTTATTCTATAGCTTTTCAAGATACAAGATATAAAACATATTTTCCACTAACAACATATAAGGATGTAGTTTGTTAAAAAATATGTACATAATGTTCTTTTTTTTTTCTTCTTAGTGTAGTATTAACTAAAGTTGGGGCTACTGAATGAAGAGATTTCTACTTTTTTATTACTGTAGCAACTTTACAATGCAAGGCTGATTTTAGTACAGTAGATCTAGTTAACTGGTCTGAAAATATTAAATGGAACAGTAGTGTGATGAAATATGCCCTCCCACTCTGTTCTGCCTAGGTGGGTGTCCTGGAACAGTCACCAGGAGCCTTCCTGCCTAGCTGTAGGGGTGATGCTGCCACCCCAGGGGACCTGGAAGACCAAGTATTGAGCCAAAGTAAGTCATTACTATTATTATTTTTGGTGGTACTACAGATCAAACCCAGGGCTTTGGCCATGCCAGATGGCCAGGTAGAGCTCAGTGCTCTACCACTAAGCTACATCCCTAGCCCAAGAGAATTGCTTTTGAGTCTTTAAATTTAATGTTGCTTCTCCTGTTTAGGTTTTGCACTTAAGTGGGATGCATCATCCATTTTTTCCTATTTTTCCCTTTTGGGATAGATCTGTTTCTCTCTTAAACCTGTCCCACCACTCTATTTGGGAGGAGAATATGTCTCCATTTGGAAAAAATAAACTTGTTGCAAATACAGAGGTGTGGGTGAATGGAAGGGAGGGGAGGGGAAGAGGGGGAAAACCAAGATACATCATGTACAGGTCCAAAATAACCATGTTGATTATAATCATTATGTATACAATGTACCAATACATGTTCTTGGTAAAAATAAAAATTAAAATAAAATAATGATTATTTCAACAACAACAACAACAAAAGAAATGTCCCAAGATAAATTGTACCTTGAGGTTCACTCATATCTGATTTAGATAAGACTGGATTTTAGACTTTATTACTGGTGCTAGAATGAGTTAAGACTTTTCGGGCTACTAGAAGAAATGGAGATAGTCTGAAGTAGAGAAGGATGCAAATTTTAGGAGGCCAGTGGCAGAATGTAAAAGAATGAATGTGCCCTCCCCCATTCATATGGCCCCCACATGCTGAATCCTAATCCCCAGTGTGATGGTAGAGGAGTTGGGGGTCTTCGGAAACTGATTCAGACATAAGGATGGAACCCTCATGAGACTGGCCTTATAAAAGAGACCTCAGAGATCTCCCTTGTTCCTTATGCCATGTAAGGAAGGACACAGAGAAGATGGATGCTCTGGTACTGGAAGAGGACCCTCATCAGACAATCTGCTGACACCGTGATTCTGGACTTCCCAGACTTTACAAATATAAGAAATAGTTTGTTGCTTGAGTCACTCAGCCTATGCCCATTTGTTACAGCAGACAAAAGGCACTAAAATACTACCTCAACTTCACAAATCAGCAGTCTTCAAGCAAAGGGTGTGATACACAACTGAAAAAAAATTACTTTTGCTATGAATCTGTCCCAGGATTTGTAATGAGGAAATACAGAGGAGCTGGTACCGTATTGGGTACCAGCTGACCGGACTCTCACAGGTACAGATTCTTCATAACACTTTTCTCCACTGCACAAATGCTTAGGCATTTACTTACTCCATCAGAACACTAGGCTGTCTTAAGGAAATTTTAAATGCAATAATAAGACTGTAAAGGAATGAAAAGGAAAGAGATGTTCACAAAATCTTATTAGTATAATATCCTAAAATAATATTACTACATAAAACTAAATATATTAACATTAATAATGTTAAATCTTTATTTCCTAGATTCACCTCTAGATTTTTCTTGATGTCTTTAATATTAATTTCTCTTAATGTAAATTTAGTATTTAAATAATAGGTCCAAGATTGCTGATGTGTAAAGCCTGCAACCATAAAGGAAACAAGTAATAACTGGGGATTTAAGCATTATCGTACATTAGTGATGAAGAGTATAGAACGGTTTTCTGTACTGTCAAAGATAATAAACATCCTCTGTTAACTCTAGCTTTCTCTTTGATACCACAGGAGTTCAACAGACCACTCTTCATGGGTATGTTACAAAGGTGAAGGTCTCTTGATTAAATCTGCTCAGGACATGGCAATGACCTTCCAACAACACTGCACAAACGGAGTAATATGACGCAATGTGCTAGAGATGAAGTCTCTGGATAATTTTACAGACTTCTCTCTTAGGTAATCACTGGTACCCGCAAAACAAACAAGGTGAAGGTAAAAAGGACCCATTTTGATCTGCTCTACATCCTAAAAACTGCTCAAATACCTTAAAAAGGATCTCCTTGTTGCCACAAACCACCCTGATAAGATTAGCATGGAAGTCAATCGTTTTTAAGAAAATGCTTTTTAAACACAATGTGATATCATAAAGACAAGAAAACCAACAAGAAACTCTTAAATGTGTACCCCTGATTGTATTTAGTTTCTTAATAAGCACTCTTAATAAGAGGCAGTCTCTTATTAAGAGCTACAATTCTGAATAGCAGAATTATGTTAGTTACTATAATTAGCAAAATAATTCAAAAAAGATATAAATCAAGAAATCGGTTTTCAAATAAAGGAAAAGAAAGTCACATAAAAAGTCTATGCTGGTGCCTACATCTGATGAAAACAGAGTAAAAACAATATCCAGACATGCTGAAGAATGTCTATGATGATGTCATATCTTGGAATAATATTAGAAAGACATTTATAACTAGTCAAATCTAGTTGCGCATATTTCCTTAACTCAACATTTAAAAGTTGATGTTAACATCATGAGAATCTTGACACAGTGAAATATTGAATCCTTCCCGTAAAAATTATGAAAACAACGCCTAGACATACAATGTATTATTTTTAAGATAGGAAATACTAATGTATTTCTAAACAAATGTTATAGGAATTTTAACTACAAAGAAATACAAAAATATTGAGTCTTTTTTTTTTTTTTTTGGTGGTGCCGGGGATCGAACTCAGGCCCTTGTGCTTACAAGGCAAGCACTCTAATCACTGAGCTAAATCCCCAGCCCCAATATTGAGTCTTTTAAAGGACAGAGAAAATGTTCTTTCCAATACTCAGTTCCATTAGGTGGATTCTATGCTTATACCTAAAAGGATACATTTTACTTGTGTACAACACGACGCTGGTGGGATTGGGTCATATTTCTTATTTTGTACATGACTACAAAAATTGTTCAGCCCCAAATAGAATACTAGATGTTGCTTTTTGGGGGGATTTTGTTGGTTTTGCTTTGAGACAGGGTCTTGCTTTGTAATGCAGCCTGGCCTCAAACTTGCGGCAATCCTCTTATCTCAGCCTCCCAAGTGCTAGGATTATAGGCGTGTGCTGCCACACCTGGCTCATACCTAGCTTTTCAACTCCCAACTCCAACCAGAAGGCAAAATGGGAACAGAGCATAATGATCAAATTTACTGAAATGTTAGTATGTTCATCTGAATGTTAAAATGCAATGTTTAATATTTGTGTTTTAAACATAATTTAAGAAGTCAAAAAATATTCAATCCCAAAACTGAAGGGTAGGACTTCCACACTAATAATCACATCACAATTACAGCAAACAGAAAGATATACCTAGTCCTTTTAATCACAATGATCCAAAACAAAAGATACTTATCTCTATGCGCAGGAAATAAACCTATAATAATTTCAAAAAGAAAAATGTGAACATCTTAATCATTAACCACACTGAAAATAAAACAAAGATACTTTTGCCATTGCATGCAAATTAAGTACAGCTCAGAAGAATCCGGGTCACACAGACATTTTATGTAAATTCAGGCAACACATGCTAAAAGTAATTATGAGTTTAAAGAATTCTCTTATGTTGCTCACTATTAATTCATAGCCATTGTTCAAAAATAAAGCTGTCAAATAAAGGAGCAACAAAGTACTTGATAGTACTGCACCCTAACAAAAGAAGATTTTTACATAAAATGTAAAAACTCTTACAAAACTTATAAAATGTCTTAACTGTGAAAGTTAATTCAACATATGATTCTGAAATGCTCTGCTTAACTAAAACATAACATGGATGCCTACTCAGTGGATGAAATATTCATTTACACTTCTGAAATATGTATTATTAACTACAGTCTCATTTGTTGAAAGCATAAAATCTAATTCGACTTTCACTCTGAATTTCCTAAAATATTTAACCCTTTGTGTTATTAAAAAATTCTATCATTTTTAAATTATATAACAGGCTACCTACACAGAAACAAACACAAACACTAATTAAGCAATGCACACTCTGCGGTTGTCCATTGTATAAACAAATAACATGTACTGGCCATTTTGCACACCTTGCTAACATACTGGCTGCTGATGCTCCTTTCTCTGAGGGAATAATAATAAAAATTCTCAATCTTTTGAAGTTACACCTTAAAATTATAAGACATATTGCTGGGGATTTAGCTCAGTGATTAGAGTGCTTGCCTTGCAAGCACAAGGGCCTGAGTTCGATCCCCGGCACCACAAAAAAAAAAAAAAAAAAAATTATAAGACATATTTACAGATTCTCATCTAAGCAATATCTTCTTTTTTATGTCTATCAAATACTTTTTGGGTCATCATAAATACCATCTCATTTCAAGGAAAGCAATTACACTATATTTTAATAAGTAACAAAATCATTCACAATTTTCAGTTAACCACTGGAAAAATGATAATTTTATAAAGGGATGAGAAAATTCATATTTTAAATCAACTAATGTAATGAGATTTTCAGAATAAACACTGTGACAGCACCGCAGGAGGCTGAGGCAGGAAGATCACTGTGAGTTCAAGGTCAGCCTGGGCTATACAGTGAGTTCAAGGACAGCCTGTACTACAAAGAGAGACCCTGCCGCAACAACAACAGCAGCAGTGGCAGCAGTAACAGCAACAATAAAAACAAACAAAATCCCCCAAAACATAAATAAACATTGAGAAAAACTTATTTTTTATTTTTTTGCATTCAAAACTGTTTAGATCAGGCTAATGGAGTAAGATTGAAAACCACACAGCTCTAACTCAACTGATGTGTTTTAAAAGTATGTTCCTAAAATGAAAGTTAAATCCATTTCCCCCCCGAAAATAATTTTGCTTAATGTAGAAACTATTAAACAATTCCAGCTACAATTCAGAATTTCTGAATAAAAATATGGCAACTCTAAAACCAAGCATCTTATCAGAAAGTATAATTACTCTGTACTGCCATTCGATACAGCAACTGTATACTGGCCTAAAATCAAACTCTTTTTCTTTGCATATTACATGGGAATATCAAAATCAAAACAAAAAGTGTATCCCCCCCCCAAAAAAAAAAGCTCAGGTTCACACTGGATAATCATTAAAACTCTAAGTTGTTTGGCACATATGTATTACTTCACTTGTTTTACCTTCCAGACATTGTTAGAAAAGTTTTATCATCCAAGCTCTAGAAAAGCAGACTAAGCTTAGCTTGCCACTGCTATATAAGCTGAAGCCTTACAGTCCTGTACCTAAGAATCTGGATACATTTATTTCACCTTGCCACCCATTCCATGACATGCCCATGCCTCTCTGGCTGGGAGACCCTGTGGGCAACAGGAAACAGGTTTCCATCTCATGTTAATCTCTGTGGGTGTTCCATGAAGCAGATAACAACCCTTCTCATAATCACTCATATTTGTTCTGCCCTTTTTAAGTATCAAGTTCTTTTTAAAAAAAAGAACAATTGTATTTTTTGACAAAATTTAAGAAGTTATATTATTCCATGTTATTTTTGTTGTTCAAATACTGTGATTATATCTAAGTTTTATCTTCTTGATATCTTAAAAAATAAAGGTTATATGTTAAACATTAAAAAAAAGAATAGTTGATTTTAAATTAAGTAAAAACAAAGTATTTCGAAGATACACACAATGAAAGACCTTAACAGAAAAATAAGCTTAGAAAAACCTAAGTTATTTATTCACATCACTTCAACACATTTTATCAAGACACTTGGTATGTAAAAAAAAGCAATATATTAAACAGCATCTAGCTTAAGAAAAAGGAAAATAATTAAGTCTAATTAATGAGAGAGTTCCTGCAATATCAAATTATTCTCATTTCAAGGATTTTAAATTGGTGTATCAGTGTTTAATAAAGAAATCACAGATAATTTCAATTATTGAGTGTGGTGAGCTGAATGGTAACTTCAAAGACAAGTCCATGTTCTAATCCATGAAACCTATAAATATCACTTTGGCAAAATGTATATAAGATATAAATATAACATGACAAAAAATATGATTAAGTTAAGGACCTTGAGGAATTTATTCTGGTTTAGATAGGCAGGCCTTAAAATGCCCTCACTGTTCTCTCTGTAAAAGAGAAGCAGGAGTTTTGAAAGATACCTAAATGAGAAGGTAATAAAAACACAGAACAGAAAAAAAAAAGTAACTACAAGCCAACGAATGCCAATAGTCATGTGAAAGTGGAAAAGGCAAGGAGAGTTTCTCCCCAAAGTCTTTGGAGGGAGCACACCTACACCTTGATTTCAGTCACTTGGACTTCTGAATGGAACTGTGAGAAAATAATTCACCATTGTTAGATTATAGCAGTTTGGCACAGCAGCCAGGTGAAACTAATACACTGGGGAAAAGACTGTATACTAATTATTGTAACAAAGCAGTTAGTATCAATAATATTTAGTAATACACTACTAAAAGAGAAATCCTTAAAGAATACATACTTTGTAGTAAAAGACTAACACTAAATTACTATGCAAATAAAATATACCAAGACATAAGATGCAGTGATACAGGAAGCTTAATTCTTCAAGTTGAAACTTTGAAGTAACTATAAGATTTTAAATGATACAAATAGATTATCACTGAGTGATTGTATAAGGAAACCATTTAAACAAAATTTTACCTAACCTCTAAACGTAGAGCTACAATAACAAAGTATGGTAGGCAAAAGATAGGGAAATTATTAAATTAAGCTTAACCTGAACTGGAATGTCAAGTAAGAGAAGTGAAAAATGGCTGCAAGTACCTGCAAACAGATGAAGCTTCAGAAACTATACATCACTAAGTATTAAAGAACCCAACTATACGATCTGCTTGAGTGGGCAAAATTACCCAAAAGCTGACAAAAGAAATGAGTGTGATATGTGGAGAATTATAAATTATATAGGCCATAACACTTGGAAGAGGTCATTTGAAGAAAAGAAAACAATACATCTTCATACTGTGGCAACCACTTAGTCATTTTGAAACTTATATAAGAAAACAAAAATAATTAGTTACTACTCCCTCTCCAACCCTCAATATCATCATCTTTAAAACTGGGAAAAACCTGCCTTAGAATGTCAACAGTATTCCCTTCATACTGCACATGAGGATGAAAGGAGATTAAACAGAGTGCTGGCCCACAGTTAGGTCACAGCTTCTCTCCATAAACTGGGTGACTGAGAGGTAATTACACTTGCTTTCCAAATAAAAAATTCAGGGATGGTACTAGATTTAAAAAAAAAAAAAAAAAGAGGCCCCAAATAGCAAAACATTTTAAACAGAATGCTGCTTCTCCCTTCCATTGAGATTGGGAGTCCCGGCACTTACCACATCACTAGCACTAGAGAACTCATTATTAACCAGACTTTCAAGAGCCATCCATCGAACTGGCCTGTTCTCGTTGTCCCCCAGACAGTGATAGTCCATAGGGAACAAGTCTCTGGAGAGGGCATTGTCTGTGATCTTAACTTGAAGCGTGTCATCAATGCTGAAAAGTAAAAACATGAACATTGAAGCAATCAGGGAGTTAAGAAGTATGGTTCACCTTTGCTATTAAATACAACACAAGTCCCGGTGTGACTCCTAGAGAGAACCCCAAATGCAGGGAGCACTACCCATCAAGCGACAGTCATGAGTTCATGGCACCTACACACAGTTCCTAGCAGCCAGGTCTTTGTGGATGACTTCCCTTCTTGCCAGATAGCTCATTCCACAGGCAATCTGAATAGCCATATGTACCAGGTCTTGCTGAGAGATTGCCTGCAGTAACAGAAAAATGAAAAAGTTTGCAGATAGCGCAAAACTTATGATATGGCTGCTTATTTTATTCCACGATCCTACGCGGATCCATGATCCACAATTCCACAATCATTGAAAAATATTTATTTACACCTACATATTGAGTTTTAAAAAGTGATTTCTTGACTAAGACTGTGTTCTCATAGTTCCCTATATTGTGCTTTTATCAACTACAGTCCTTATTCTGTAAGATGATTGCTTACTTGACCCTATCTCCTCTTATCTGCTAGATGTATACCTTCCTGACATCCAACACACAGAGTAGCTGCTCAGTAAGTGTCAATGAATGCTAATTCTTAAGGTAATATTTGTTTAAGTTGTTCTTTTTTGGAAAAACAGTAGTTTTATTAGCTTATCCCCTAAATAATCATTTTCAAGCTAACAGTAGTCTACAGCTCTCTCTGATATCCCCCTCTAGCTGCATGTCAGTGTTGTGGGCAGATGCATGAAGTTCTTTCTCAGCTGACCATCACCTGGCCATCACCTCCAACCACTTGTTGGAGCCTAAACTCTGCCAATTTACAAACACACCACACATATTAAACCACAAACTCAATGCAGCCTTTGAACTCATATTCTCACAGCAACTGCAATAAGTCCATTATTGTAAACATCAAAATCACTCAATGAGGCTACAAAATCCAGCAGATGACAAAACCCAGTAGGCTTTACTACCATTACGGTCCTGTAATGGTACTGTCTATAGGCAGTGACAAAAAAAAAAAAAACCACTTAGATGACTGCCATCTCACGGCAACACGTATCAGAAATATCCCCAATTATGTCCCGCAGTCCAGAGCTCCAGTCATCACCTGCTTTTGGTACAACACAGACCAAACGGCTCTGTAAAATTTGTTTCGATTCCTAGACGGGAGACCTAGGATAAGTGCTCTCAAGAGTTATCAGGAAAATGACTGAGAGAGTGTTACAGAAACTATAAGATAATTATGAATAAACACACAATAAAAATATAAAGAAAAACTTTAGCATTAGCCAAATATAAACCTCAAGAGAGGAATCGTAAGCCATCTTCATTTTCCTCTAAATCAACATGTTATAAAAATATCTTCTGATTCATTCTAAGTTTCTTTGTGCAGGTATTTAAACAATTTATACATAAGAACTATCAAATTACTGATGAGTAATTGGTATTTGGGCAAATTTTTCTTACCTGAGGGTTATTGGCCTCTACTAATTTGCATTGTCGTAAAAACAATTTAAGATTTCCCCAATTCATGTAAGGCAGCATGACCATGGGCTTTTCTCCTTCTTCTATACACACATGAGTAATAGGAAGAAGATTTCTATTAAAAAATAAGAAATTGGAAGAAAGACAAATGAAATCTAAACCCTTAGGAGTTTACTTTAAATAAAAAGTAATAAAGATAAAATTCAAAACATATTTAGAAACATCATTAAAAATGTAAAATTATACCCTGTCCTGTACACTGGATTCTCTGAAGACACATTCCATCATACTAAATCTATACTCCAAAGTGCAACCAAAGACACAAACAAAAATATAGAATAATATCCCACGTATTCCATCATGCCAACAGCCATGTTAAAAAAAAAAAAGGGTCCAGTTCAGAAGGTGGACAAGAATATGAAAGTCAAAAAGGTCTCTAAGAGGTTGAAATTATCACAAAAAGTAAGAAATCCTTAGCTGATCACATGGGAATTAGAATTAGATTTCTAACAACTACATTTATCATTCACTATCTGGGTGACTATCTCTCAGCCTTAGTTTTCATACTTACAACACAGGGAACACACCAATCATTCAATGCTTTGTGTTCGGTGCCATATAAAAGAAACATTTAATGAATATTTGATAAATACAAACAGAACAATAGCCTTAAAAACATTTCCATCCTTAGTAAATTGTTTCTAAGAATGTCTGTTTAAAAAGGAGAAATACCCAGGTGTAGTGGTGCATGCCTGTAATCCCAGCACATAGGAGGCTGAGGCAGGAGATTTGCCACAAGTTTAATAGCAGCCTGGGCTACATATATAGTGAGTGCCAGCCTCAATTACATAATGAGATCCTGGTTGGGGGGAGGAGAGAAAAAAATACCTAACCTAAAAAGCTACATGAAGGACAGTTAATATGCTAATAGGAAAAAGTTGCTGACAATTTGAATGCCCAAAAGAAAAAGAACAGGATACTATGTAACAATTAAATGCTCACAAAGAGAAGTTTGTAGGAAAAAAAGTAAAAGCTTATAGGAAAGCAAGACATAAAATTCACATACTTGCAGGTTAATTATAAAAAACTGGAGAAAAAATAAAACTGCAGAATTATAGTTAAGAGTTGTCTTTGACTTGTAGAACTACAGATACAGATACAGTAATTTGTACTTTGCTTTTTTCTATTCCCTAAAAATTTGTCTCAATCCAGCATGTATCACTTTTAAAACCAGTCATGAAGTTGTGGCACAACCACCACAGCACACGTGGCAAAGCTGTGGGTTCCGCTTGGGTTTTTTAGGAATTACTAACAGGAAAAGCACTGACTCTGAGGAGCCTGGAAAATGAGGACTTGGAGATCATTAGACCTGCAAGAGGGAACGTCTCTGAAGGCTTCTGCTTACATTACAGCTGAAGAGTGGCAGTGATCACTGGATCACTGTCCTACCTTATTAGCAAGGAAACACACAACAGGCAGAAAGTTTCGTTAACGTAAAGGACAAAGACCAAGTACATGGAAGAAAAAAAGTCAGATCTCCACCTGATTCCAAAACCTTTGTGCTTTCCCCGGACATTTCCTCCTAGGAGAAATAGGAATATAAGAAAAATTACAGACTCCTTTCTGCCGACTCCCATGCACACCAAAATGACTAGGTTTACATGCAGGGTTAACTGCAGTGTACAAGGATTTCAGGATGGATACGATGAGATGCCCCATCTCTTTAACCTCCAAAGATTATCTCTCTTCCTTTCTTCATAATTAAAATTTATTTAGGAGTTAACAATACTTCATTCTGACATAACAAATACACCAGGTGAGGCCAAATCTTTTATTCTACCACCCTAAGATTAAAACCCTCTCAGAGAGTAACAAGTTTCATGGAAGTGTTTCACTGCACAGATATCTACTCTTCATTCTGCCGAGGGCCCTCACAAAGAACTGCAAGACATTCAGCAAAACAACTGCCCACCAGTAGGGATCTTTGGCAAATAGAGCAGTCCAACTACAAGAATAAATAGCTCAAAAGTTTTTGATATGAGGTACTTCTGAGGTAATTAAAAGAGATTGTTATTTTTTACTTATATAGGCATTTTAATCTATGATAAAAATTATCTTCACAAATTCCAGTGGAAATGAATGGAAAGATTACAAAATGCTTTAAACTTGCACAACTCTCAGCCTTAGAATATCCAAACATGAAGTAACCTTCCAAATTTTTTTTTTTTTTTTTTTTTGGTGCTGGGGATCGAACTCGGGTCCTTGTGCTTGCAAGGCAGGCACTTTAACCGCTGAGCTAAATCCCCAGCCCTAACCTTCCAAATTTCATAGCACAACCAATTTAAAAGGTAAAATCTGAAATTGGGTAAAATTTCTTTGTGAGTGTTTTGAGTTTGCTCGGTTAACTCTGAAATATAATGTCTGAAGATTATCATTTTATTTTTATTCTTTGTGCCCAGAAGAATTCTGAGTGCGAAGTGGGTGCTCAGTGAATTAGAATGAAAGAATGAACACACACACACACACAGCCATGAGTAGTTTACAGCAGTGACGGCAAACTTTTCAGAGCTTTCAGTGATAACGAACAGCCTGCTGCAGCATGCATGCCATTGGTTCGCCACCACTAGTTTATAGACACCAGGGGTCAAAAAGAAATATGTGTTAGAACTGTTTAAAGAAAAATGAGATGAACAGCTACAGTGAATGTTAAGAATTACTTTCTCTATAATGACAATGTGTTCTGTTCATTATAGCTAGGAGTTCCAGTTCACTTCAGAGCCAAGATGAACAATTAGCCACAGCCAAGATCGACAGCTTGCCTTGGACGCCTTTCCTCACTCATTCAATGTCCAGTATCAAATAAACCCAATTCAAAAGTCACTCCACTCCATTCCCTTAAGGGCAGCCTGGAACCATTCATCTTGGTAGGATGCTGGAAAGCCCAATAGCCCACATGTGAGAAAGCTGCAGATGCTTGCTCTGCTTGTTGGAAAGACCCCAGCTCTGTCTGCATTTATCTCTGCCATGGGCATCGATGCTAATAAGGTGCAAACCTTCAATAGGAGTAAAAATACTGGCTAGGTAACAAGTTAGTATGATATACTAACACGAAGCACTGGGCGTACTTCCTCCTAGAGTCAGCGTAACAGAACATAAAGCTCTCCCAACACTGCCAAAAGGACATTTTCAACTGATTGTTTTCCATTTCTTGTCAGAAGCCTAAGGGAAACAAAATGTGGTATTTATTTATTTATTTAGGGTGCTGGGGATTGAACTCAGGGCCTTGCACTTATCAGGCAAGCGCTCTATCACATGAGCTAAATCCCCAACCAAAATGTGATTTTTAGAAAATATAACCTAAGGGATAGTTTGTCCATCCCTTCCTCTGCAAATGATGAGTTCTGTTCTTAGACCGAATCAAGCCAATGGAGGCAATATTCTTGAATCATATGACATTAGTCTTTCAAAGGAACATCTTTACTGTTCCTCAATATAGGGTGTTCAAAGTTTTTCAAAGGTCCTTTCGTCTTTTTTAAAAATTTTCAATAAAACTAAAAAGCCTGAGTATCTATTCATTACATTAATCAATGTCTAGAGTATATGATAAACATATTGAGACATCTGCCTTAGAATTTGTAGCTAGGAAAACTTTTTGTTCTTCCTTAACAACTTTGCTTCTTTTTCTTTTGCTACGAAAATTTATCAACTTTTAATGTTCTTGCATCTTTGGTTGACCAGATGCTAAGAGTTATTTTATATTTAATCACAGTCAAAATAGCTGTCTCTTTATTGCTGGCTTTTCTTTTCCATGATCATGATGCCAAAGAAACAAGCTTCATTAGCATTTATTAAGCTGAATGAAGCTGCCATCCTTTTAGGCCCCTAAAAGCCAAAATACAGCTCTGTATATTCATTTTACTTTTTAGCAGAGCACAAGTAACTGCCAAGAGTACAGGGAAATTAAAATATATGATGCTTTTGCATGTATCACTTTGGATCTGTTTTTTCAGAAGTCCATGAATGTCTTTCTACAAGGAGAGTGATGATTCCATTTTTTAAACACGTTATCAAATTTTTTGTCAGCATACAAATTAAGCTAACTCTATACAGTGCGTACTAAAAGAAATCTTCGGCTTGACATTGATACTGCTGTACATTATGATACTATATTTGAACATCTTTTGATTCTAAAGGTAATTTTCATTATAGTTCTGTGGACAGAACCAACTAGGAAGCTTAAAAAAAGGCTCTTCATACAGAACTGAAACTACATATATTTAAAAAATCATACTATGATCTAACACTCATGTATAAGGGATTAGTAAAATAAAATGTTGTATAGTTGTTTAATGAATTACTATTGTAGCTCCCCCTTTTTTGGGTGTGATTGAAACTATGTAGCCTTCTTAAATGGGACAAGGATTCATAGTTAATGACAATGAAAAGCTAGAAATACTGTTTTGTTAAATTAAGCATGTTAACTTTGTTAAGGATAATAAGATTATGATTCTATAGGAAAATGTCCTCCTTTTTAAAAACACCTGCCTGAAATACTACTAAGTGTTGAGATGTCTAACTCACCATAAAATATTTCCATAGACAGACAAAGAGATGGACAGATACACACTAACACACACATGTTCACACACAAAAAATGATTATGGCAAAATGTTAGCCGTCACTGCATCTAAGAGGTGGGTTTACTGGTGTTTATTATTGTTGTCTTTGGTGATCCATACATTCAAAAATTTCCTAACAAATATTTTGTAATGTGTATCTGTTGCCCACCTATTTCTTTTTTTTTTTTTTTTAAAGAGAAGCATGCACATAACAGATGTAAACAATTTCCGGAAAGCTTTGGTATGATTATCCAGATACAGTCTCAGAAGCTTGTTCTCTATTTTCTTCTTTATATTTAACATTTGTAGAATCTGCGCAATAAGCATGCATCTTACTTCTATATTCAGAAAAAATTAGGCTATTTTAAAAGCTTTTAATCCAGAACTCTTCGCAGTATTCTTCAAATAAAGACACGGCACAAATGTTGCCAGGTTAACCCTGGAATGCCAGGTTCTGCTCTCACCTGTGGTGAAGACCTCGCAGTTTACAGCTTTCTGTTAGCATCATGGTCACCTGGATCTCGGAGGCATGATCTGTGTCCAGAAAAGAGATGGTCTGAATGGCTACGCCATATGTGCGCGCGCGCATGTGTGTGTGTGTGTGTGTGTGTGTGTATGTATATATACATACACATATATGGTATATATATATATAAAACGTTAATGGTTTCTGCTCTTAGCAAATTATTACTATCTTGGATTATAAAGTAAATTCTCACCTCATTTTATAGGGATCACTACCTTAATAGTACAGAGGAATTTCTCCACTCTTTGAAAAAACATTTGAATTAAGTGAGTGGTATATTTCCATTATAAAACTGAAAATGAATTTGAATTTTAAAAAACAGCTTTTAAATAACAAACTTCAGTGTAATGTATCTTTAAAAACACTTTCAAAGAAACCAATATTTATGTCAATAGTAAATATAATAATTATAAATGCAAGAAAACAATTAAAAAGATTAGAAAAGGCAAGATCCACACATTCCAGACCCAACTAATAAAATGCTGAACGAACAACAATAAATTCCATTCTACTGAGCTCAGCCACTGTGACTGTCACACTCTTCAAAAGTTGGGATTGTTGAGGCTAGGAAGTCTCAAATTTAATCTGCTTCCAAATCTGCTGGAATCTCACTCCTTGCCTCATTACCTCATCCATAACTTGTTATTTGTGCCCCTTTGTAGACAACTTTTCTTATGTAAGACTTGTAGAATGTAAAATGGGTAGACTAAAGCCAAGAATTTGAACCACATTTTAGGAAAAGGAGGCTCACACTTCCCACCACAGTCTGCTGGAATAAACTAAAACTGCTTAAAATTTGGGATCCTTTTTTATGTGGCACATTGTACCTCTGATGGCCTTTCTATAAATAATCTTTGAGGGGGAGTGCTGGGGATTGAACTCAGGGCAAGCGCTCTACCACTGAGCTAAATCCCCAACCCCTTCTATAAATAATCTTTAATAAAATTATAGCCAGAACTATTGGGAGCTGGGGGATGTTTTGAGCACTGAAAAATCAGTAATAGTTGGAGGGCCCCACCTAGTTATAAGAGTTTACCGTCTCTTCAATCGGTAAGGAGATCCAAGAAGAACAAAAGATTAATTTCAGGATGTTATTTTATACACACTTTTTATAAGTTTTTAATTTTGATAAGGATGTTCCATTAAGCAAGGCTCAACTGAACTGGGTAATTTAAGGAATTTTTTGACTATGGAAAAAATAATTATACCTATTTATTAAGAAAAACTGGCTTCCCTGATTTGCTGTTCCAGTCTAGTCTTAGCCTTTAATTTTAAATAGTAAAAGGTTCATCCTCAACATTCAAAAGGGTTGCTAGAGAATAATTTACATTCTAAAAAATTACAAAGCAGCACAAAATGATAAAGACAAAAACCTTGTTTCCAAAACTGCAAAAATTTGGCAACTATTAAAGAAAATAAGAACCTAAAGCCAATAACCCCAAACTGATTCATTTATTTCATGGAATTCATTTCCACAATACTTAGTAAGATTTGGGTTTCCAATTTCAATATCTGGAAGTTTGTATTTGAATATCTATTCAGTGTGAACAAAATTTAAAAAATTTTAAAAAGCAAAATCTCCAATTTCTTGCTTATGCCTAACAGCAAAAATCAAGGCTCTTTAAAAGACTTATCTTTCTACATTTTACAAAGAACATCTAATCATGCAGCAAATAACAAAGATACAGATTTGTGAAGGAACTCAGCTGTCATAGCTTTAATTAAAAAAATAAAAATAACATTTCCAAAGAATAAATCTCAGGGACAATCATATGGAGTTATCTCCAACAATTCTGAGCCTGAGCTCTGGTGCACTTCCTCTCTGTCTCCACGCAAACAGGGACTATACGCTGGCTAAGGACTCACTGTGCTTTCTCTCATTTCCGTCGGCTCAGAGAGAACATGAGAATTGTAACAGTAGGGCAGAGACACAGCCAAGTACCATAACTCAAGTATACAAGGAAGGAGAAATCTTATCTTGGGAAAGAGTTCCAGTATCCACAATGTATTTTCTTATTGTTTCTATTTCCTTTTCTCCCCCTTCCAGTCTTATATCAGCCCAATTCTGTAAGGAAATCTCTTTTGTTAATTCAAGATTCATACAGAACAAATTAGAAATAGCTCAGTTCAAAGCCATCCACAGAATATTTTACAACCCTAGAAGAAATATTAGAATTAATGGGAACTATTGCCTTAAAAAAATGGGAAAACAAAAAGCAGTTGTTTATTGGTTTGAATTTTACATTTACAAAAGCAAATACATAAATTGTCTAGCTGGAAAGTTTAGTGAGATCCACTTTAAATATTAACATTTAAAAGTGTTTTGGGGGCTGTGAAGGAGTGAATAAAACAAATACTAAATGATATAGTTAAATCATTTGTTTAGAAAAGATAAAGGGCTGTGTGTATGGAAGTATATTTTTGTAGAAGCCTTAAAATAAGCAATTTGCTAAATTACAGGGAATTAAATTCCAAAGATTATTTATAGATTGGTACAACCCAACATTTTAGAAATAATAAACATAAACCCTGCATACTTTCCAAGTATTCCTTTAAGTAAATTTGGAAACACAACTCTTATTAACTTTGTAAACCTCTTCAAATTTTGTCACTTCCTACTCATAAAACTGAACTTAATTTTTCCCTCAATCTCTGCATTTTAAGTACCAAATTTGCTTTTCAGAAATTAGTATCTTGTCATCTCAAATTGTTCAGACACCAACAGACATTAAGTAACCTATGTATTACCACATTTTTCTTACTCTCAAAATAGCAAATAAAAAGAATTAAGTAACTGGGGGCATAGCTCAGTAGAATATTTGCCTAGCATGAATGAAGCCTTGGGTTTAATCCCTACAAGTATGAAACAATAAAAAAATTAAGAATTATTTAAGCCTTCAAATATCAGTTGTAATTAAAATTCTAAAAATTTTTAAGTGTCTTACCAATTTATCAGTACTAGAGAAGTCATACACAAATAATACTGTAGTACTTCAAAAGGGAATCTCTAGGTGAGTAATTTGCAAAAATCAACAAACAAAAAATTAGGCATCACATTCCAAAAAGCAATGCAAGGAAGTATATATGAACAGATATTGTGTTCATGAAAATATAAATCAGAGCTTTTTAGAGAACAATCTGACAAGATCTATCAAAAACTTAAATGTATATACTGCTTGAGCCAGTGATTCTAACTACACTATGGCCCTACCTGCAAAAGGATACCAAGAAATATACACATATATGCACATTTTCTGGAACATCAGACAGTGCATAAGAGAAAAGCGAGGAGGAGAAATGAAAGGGAGCAGTGCCTATCCAGATCCTATTGTGGATCTGGGGATCATTTTAATTTTTTCTTTATAGACTTCAATATTGGGAGGGAAAAACAAACAACAATGTCTTTTACGGGGGAAAAAGTACCAAAGAGGATTTTTTTTTATTGTTTTGTTTGTTTTTTGTTTTTTTGAGACAGGGTCTTGCTATGTAGCCCAGGCTGCCCTGGAGCTCATGACAACCTTCCTGCTTCAGCCTCCCAAGTGCTGGGATTAAAGGTGTGTACCAGCATGCCCAGCTCCAAAGTGTTTTAAAATAGGAAAAACCCCAAATTAGAGCAATGAAAAAAAAAAAAAAAATTAGAGCAACGGTGAAGTCAAGCAGATGCAATTTAATCGGAACTCAAGAAAGTAACTAGCAATTGTTTAATATTTTAATTTATAAATCCTTCTATTTTCTATACCTAATGAGATCAACCCAAATCTCTTCAAAAGTTAGACTCATCTGAACTAAAGTAACGTGGAGTAATTTGTAAGGTCCAGAACACACTAAGAAACTGAGGTATGAACCACCTACAGGAAAGCACTACAGAAATAGCACAGGAAAAAAAAAAAACAAAAAAACCTACCTTTAACTGTTTTCACAAATGTATGTTTTTCTTTATTTGGATCTTTTTCATCCACTAAAATCCCATGGAAAATACGCCCAAAAGTACCTGAAAGGAAAATAATAATTAATGAGATCATATAATAGTCTTCATAAAATTACGGTATACAACTTTCTGGCATGATAAAATTTAAACACAGGAGGAATATGTGATGAACAACATTATTCTAGCCACAGAGGACAATTACACAAATTGTTGCTGTTTAACAACTGTTAGAAGTCCTTTGTAACTATGAAATGTCTTAACCTGCTTTTGGAAACATCACATTTATACCAAGTATATGAGAATTTTTTCTCGATTATCTTAAATAAACTGATAACATAGCCAGGAACACTGGCGCTCCACAGTGATTTGATTTTCTAATATTAGACTCAGAGCAATGATAAGAGAAAAATGGATTCTCCTCTCTGCTGGAGCAGAGCTGTGGGGGTTTCAATCTTTCTACCGCTCTTACTTAAAAGGTTTCACAAGTTGCTGGGCCTCTCAGGTTACTGCTAAAATGTGTTCCTAAAAACTCTTAAAGTAAGAAGAGAAGATATGACCTTTTTGGAAGCAAAGGAGTGGTTTAAAAAAAATGAACTACACTGTGTAACTTAGTCCAGTGAGACCCTGTCTCAAAATAATAAAAAGGGGCTGGGAATGTGACTCAGTGTGAAGGCCAGGGGTTCAATTCCCAGCAACACAGAGCAAAACACAACAGAACACAACAAAAACAAAAACTATGAAAATCCATACAAATTAACGTCTGCCATGTCCAATGCCGAAGTTCTGGTACACATCTATTAGGTCTCACTGTGGCCCAGAGACAGCAGAAAAGCTTCAGATAATCTTCACTTAGGATGACCCACTCGGAGCTGAGTGAACATCTCCAAACGCTCTAGTCAATCCACTGTCAGGGCTCACACCCTGACCTAGCAGTGCCTTCCTCAGGAAGTTCTCCCTTCTGTCCCATCCATGTCTACCTGCTTTGATTGAGCTTCTTCAAACTCTCACAGCAGCACTGCAAGAGATCCTACCCTGTCTCCTCTTCCCCCCACTTCATCCCATTTAAAATATTCCTAAATGTGAATTATTACAGTGGCGGGAACATATATTGAAGCACGTTCTGTACGTACAATGCATTACCACAATGTCATAGGAATTCATATTCCCACCAGCAATGTGTACAACAGCTTGCTCCTCATAACCCTGCCAGCCTAGATACTATCTATCTCTTTAATGTCTCCCAATCTAACAGATGAAAAATGGCACGAAACTGCTGTTTGATTTGTACTTAACAGGTGTCCAGTGAACCTCGACACTTTTCAAAATATTAATTAGCCATGTTTCTTCTGAAATAAACAGAGTTTAAAAGTAAACTATTATAGCCCTGAAAACATCGAGAAAAACTCTTATTTCTGAATTTCCGCTTTTCCTCAAATTATACCACCACAACAGATTACTTATTCTATATAAACACCAAAAGAAGCTGCAAACATATCATTACTCAATGGTTGTTTCTCATTTCTTTGACTCTTTAGGAAATGATATCTGGTTTACTTACTCTCTTCAGACTGCAGACAGATCCAAAAACTAGTTATGCTTACAGAACAGAAATGGCAGTTAGAAAACCAGGCCAAAAAAAATTCTGCTTCCATTAATATGTCCATTTGCCATTAGGAAAGGTTTAAGTCCCTCATTTAGCTAGGATTGGTTTACAATATCCCAAACAACAGATGACTACAGAAGGACTTACAAGTACACAAAACATTGTAACCTGAATTATAACATGGATAAAAAAAAGTATTTCTTTGTTCAACATGAAGAGCTCAATGCAATATTTCATTAATTTCTGTCTGCATCTTTGAGTATCTCCCTAATCAATACCTCAAAATTCAAAAACCAAACCAAGGACCAACAGGAGGAGAAGAAAAAGGTACTATTATCTATCAAATACTATTAATTCATAACACACAATATACATCATTTCATCTAATCTTCATAACTAGTCTAAGAAGAAAGTTGTTGTTTTTTTTTTGGTACTGGGAATCGAACTCAGGACCTTGTGCTTGCGAGGCAAGCACTCTAACCACTGAGCTAAATCCCCAGCCCCAATAACTAGTTTAAGAATTATGAAAAATACTATTTAGACTACAATACAGTCTACCTTTACAGAACACAAAACTGGGAATCTAAGGCCTTAAGTGATTTCTCTAAGGTCATAGAGGTAATAAATCCTAGAACTAGAACCTGAGTCTAACTCCAAAGCCCCATCCCACCTGCTACAACCCCCACACTACCTGTCAGGGAAAAGTGATCATTTTAAATAAGAACAAAATAGAAAATACACCTTAAAGGTATCAAACATGTATGTATGCTTCACTATACTTGAAAATGGAGAATTGCACCAAATGTACAAGACATGTTAAAATCTGAAGAAAGGGAAAATGAAAATCATTCTTTTAAAAAAACTGACTTTGAGATCATAAGTACCTTCTTGGAGAACATCTCTTAGTGTTATCCTCTCTCTGGATATTGCTATATCCTTCACCTTGGCTTTGGCTTCCAAAAGAGTGACACTTCTCAGATCGTTCTTCTCTATCCGCAAGGTAGGATAACCTGAGGAGCCAACAAAGCCAAACCAAGCAATATAAATACCCTTATTATGGTACTGGAGTCAATTAGTCCACCCAGAACCTTAGTATCAAGAAAGAAAGCAGGCATATACGCAAACCAGAGGGCTACATATAAAAGACACTAAATTTTAAACGCTTTGCCACCTACCACAATACCATCTCCAAATGTTAAAATATACAATTAAAACAAGAAATGCTGAAAATAATATTATACTACCATCACTTCATATGCCTCCCAGTCAACTGAAATAAGCTTTGGTTCACAGAATATAATTTAATCCTCCCAGAGTAGTGTTTCTCTCCAAAGATGTTTTAACACAGTCACGTAAGAATTTTTTAAATGAGATGTTTGAAAAAATACTTTTTCTAACAAAATGTACCATCAATATAATTACTCCAGTATTCCCTCAGCCTAGTCACACCACTGAGATTAAAATTTAACTTTTTAAAATTCCCATTTATTCTTAATACAATGGCAGCAAAAATAAAATTTATGGCCTTGAGTTAAAGTTTTCAACCCAAGAGAAAATGTTACAATAAAAGAAGATGCAGGCTAACAAACAGAAATTAGAATGGTATCTCTGTGATTTATTAGCTTTGGTAGATTCTGGGAAGAAAAATGCCTAAAGAACTAACACACATAATCAATGATCATCTCCAGCTGCCAGAGGGCTGGGGAAAAGAGGAAACAAGAACACTCCCTGGGTTGCACATCCCAGTGGTGGGTACACAACATCCGCCTGCCTTCCTTTCAGCAACGCTGTTTTATCAGTGGATTCAGGGGGTGACCTGATTCTTCCATGGTAAAGTTCCCCATAGCCTTTTATTCTCAAGGTTTTAATCACTCATGATCTTTTCTGAATGAAGTATTTTGTTAGGGACTGAAAATGTGATTTTCTGATTTTATCATTCCTTCCACATTTAGTAGGTGGGAATCTCCTATAAAGAAACATTTCCCCTCATCAATCAGCACTATCTGGTTACCCTGAAATACAGTTCATGTAGCCAGTTGTTAGAATGAGGTATTATTGGAACTTTAGTTGTCTCTTACAATGATCTATTTTTTAAAAAGTATTACAAGTTTATATTCACACAAATTTATAAAATACTACACATTTTATATTTTCATTTATTGTAGTTATTATTTTTTTCTCTTTGATAGTTCCATCTGTGGCTGGTGAGAGATCTTTAAGTCAGTAGTATCTTGTCCCAGATCTGTCATCAGCCATTTGTCCACAGAATTCTTGTTCTTTTGAAAGGGAAACACTACTGAGAGCACACGACAGGGCACCGGGTAGAAGGCAAATATTCCTAATCTTATTAAGAGTAAATGTCAGCTCAAGGAAGATGGTTAACTGTCTGTTAAGATCCTAATTAATCACCACTGATTAATTAAGCCATAACCTTTGGCTCTCTGGCTTACCCTTTATCCTGATGATTACATTGCTTTATATTTGCATGTAACTGATTCCTCATTATATGTAAATTATACTCTAAGAATTGACTATTTCATTCCACACTGCATACATATACCATAACAACATTGTTATGGTTTGTGCCTGGATGTCCCCCTCAAATCCTCATGTACTCATAGGTGGGGCTTTTCAGAGGTGGCTGGATCTAGAGTGTGTGATGCTGGGACTGAATGTGTGGTGCTGGGATCAAAGGTGTGTGATTACTAAATTATGCCACTGACTGGTCTGGCATAGTTCTGGGTGTGGATAATGGGAAGGCCCACCCTGGGTGTGAAATGTTACCTGCCTAAAGGTGTTCGGCCTGGATAGAATATGAGACAGAAAGAAGGCTGTGATCATCGCTTGCTGCTTGCTACTTCAATGTTGGCTGCCTTCTGCCTGCCCTGCTTTGCCATGGACTTTTTCTCCTCTGTGATGCCCCTCTGCTGTACCGCCCTACGTTGGAGCTAGCTGACTATGGATTGAAACCTCTACAAACTGTGAGCCAAAATACACCTTTCCTCTTTTAACTTTAGGTGTTGGGTATTTTGTCTCAGCAGTGAGAAAAGTAAGACAATTACATTGTGTATAACGTATACAATAATTTGTCAACCAACAATTTAAAGAGAGAACTACTTTCCACAAACATCTACATATTGAAGTGTATGAAAACTTTCATCAAAATCTTGTTGAATAAAAAGAAATTAGGTCCCATATTCTCAAGCTTCCACTGGTAGCTAGCTTCCTAGTATGATTAGAAACTACTGTAGAGGGCTGGTGGTATAGCTCGCTGGTAGAGCACCAGCATGCATGAGGCTCTGGGTTTGATTCCCAGCACCAAACAAACAAAAACTGTGCCAAATTTTTACATGGCCCCTCAGACCATCAAATAATTCACTAAAACCTAAAGTCTCTTGTGTTTATGGACCTGAACAGCTTATTCTATAGAACTACTTGAAAACCTTCCGAGTGTCTACAGAATTAATTTCATAAGCCTTTTAATATAATTATGGATATCTCCCAAAAGCAAAACTAATTCTAGCACTTAAACTTTACTATTAATATTGCAATTTTAGAATATTTCATTCACTACTCTAATAAAAAGCAAAAATCGAAGATCCCAGCTAATTTGCACAAGTTAGGTATTACACACACAATGTGCCACACATGTCCCACAAGTACACTAAGCACGAAGGGCCACTGACTGGCCACAGGAAACTGGTAACCACGTTAGAATTAAATTAACTCTTACTGGTGATGGGAGTTGCATTGTTGGGTGTGTCGGCTCTCAGGTACTGAGTCGTCTGGGTAGATGGCTGAGACAACCCTTGGGAACTACTGCTGGCACTGATGCTGCAAATAATTTTTGAGAAATAGCTGACAAGTCAGTTTCAATGAGAAATTTCTTTTTCATACATACAAAATGCATTATAATCTGCTGAAAATCCTGACGGAGTCATAATAATGCATGGATCTTTATATCAGTGTTTCACATTGAAATTTTAATCTCCCTCATCAAGCAGAGTTCTACTTATTCTTTCATTTCTACCTCCAAAATCATTAAGCTGTCTCATTTTACCAAACTCATTCAGAAATATAGGTGCTATTTCTCAGAAAGCAGGCTTGAACCTCACTCAAAAATATGGTAGGGAACTACGGATCATCTCTCAAGAAAAAAAACTGCTTTTTAGAAAAGTAGAAAGACAGGTCAGTTTTAATGGTGGCTCCAAATCAAACGGCCAAAGGATGAGGGATATCAAACCAAAACCAATGACAACATGCTCAAATCTTGAGAAGTAGTATATCTGGTTCAAATTTGTTTCATTACATATAGTTTGTTTTTTCTGCTTTCCAAACCCTATTTTTTAAGAATTTATAGATGTTCTCATATTACAGTGATACATGCATTCCCATATTTATAGCAGCCCAATTCAATAATAGCTAAATCTTGGAAGCACCCTAAATGTCCATCAAACAGATAAAATGATAAAGAAAATGTGGTACTTATATACAACAGAGTACTACTCTGCCATAAAGAAGGATAAACTTGCATTATTCGTAGAAAATAGCTGCACCTTGACACCATAATGTTCAGTGAAAAACGACATACGAGCTTAAACAGCACATGATTTCTCTTTTATGAGAAACTCAAAATATAAATACAGAGCAAAACAAAAGACAGAAAATAAAAATAGGAAAAAAGATGTTTTGCAAATGGGAAGAGAACCAAGAGTTGGAGGGAGGAGGAAAAGAAGGGAGGGGAAAAGGATGAAAAAAGAATTAAGATGTGTTATGTACATGTACCAACTCCCCAAAAGGAATGTGATCATTATGTACTGCAAACATGTATTAATAAAAAATAAAAATTGAAAAAATAATTTATGGATGTTCTCAGAAGTCTCTAGTAATTGAAACATATTACACCATAGTCTCTAAATAAACTAGGAGATTTAAAAGATGGTAGACTCAAATAATTGCTAATACTGTGCTTAAATCTACTACAAATTATGGGAATATGTTCCTAACCATATTCTGTCTTGTCAGTGGATAACAAACTTGTCCAAGGTCACCGTTAGGCAAATTCCAGTCTCAATGATTTCGTCCTTACTAATTTCGCAGTAGTAGAGAAGCAAAGCACAAAAATTCAGCATGAAGAACAAAACCAGAAGCTGGGCATGGTTGGACAGCTTGTGATCCCAGCACTCTGAAAGACTGATGCAGGAAGATTGCAAGTTTGAGCACAGCCTGCGCAACGTCATAAAAACCTGTCTCAAACTAAAAACTAAAAAAAAAAAAAAAAGCTGTGCCTGTGTAGCTCAGTGTAAAAAACCTGGGTTCAGAACCCTGTTTAAAAGTCAGATGGCAAAATAGGACTTTTATGCCTCTCTGAGCCATAGAATCAGTACAGCCTAGAGGCTCCAACTTTCCTAAGTATGCAAAACTTTTTAAATGACCACTCTCCACAAGATAGCTCTGTATTTTCAAAATCTCATTTTAAAAACACATAATGAGAAAGATGTCTATGTAATCTGCAGCACTTACACATGAATCTATATTTTATCGATTTCAAGAGCTCATACTACATCTGAAAAATGAAAATATATAACATTTAGGCAATGAGTACTGTTAAGCCCCTATGTAGTCTTTTTATCCTTATTAATACAATTTATTATTTCTAATTACAATTAAAACACTTCTGGAGAAGTCACAGTAAAAATGTCCTCCAAATATATATAAGCCATTATATATTCCTACCTGTCTAAGGAATGCTCAACACAGCTTTCCATGAAACTGCCTATAACATCAGATTATCTACTTCTTCCTGTGAGACTGCAGTGAGCCCTGTTTCCTCAGCAACCTTGCTGAAGATACTCTACAACACTGAGACTTCACAAGGTGGATCATTTGATGGATTCTGGAAAACTTTTAAGGCTGGCAGTTACTCAAGAATTGATCTGGGGTTGGGATTTAGCTCAAGTGGTACTCAAGGCCCCAAGTTCAATCCCCAGCATCATAAAAAAAAAAAAAAAAAGTGTTCTGAGTGTACACAAGCAGGAGGTACGGGGCAGTGCATTACAGAGACAGAAAATGTAAATCTTGAAATGATGGCTGTAGCATCACCAATACTAGCTGCATGACCCTAGGCAAACTAGTCCATCCCTCAGGGGCTTCAAATTCCTCTCGTACAGAAGGAGTATAATACTAAACCCTGATAAGACTGCTAGGAAGATTATGCGAAACATAATTAAAAGTAAAGCATTCAGTATATTGCCCAGCTCTCAGAAACACACTTACAAATTATTGCTGTCTTCATTATGATTGTGCATCTTCAATCCTTATAACAATATGGAACTATGGAGGTAAGTTTTCCAAGCCTGAGTATCATTCAAGGGTCAGACTAACAAAGTTGATAGAAGTCCAGTATTCAGTGATGGGAGAGAAGCACGACCATCCTCAAAGAGGGGGGAAATAAACAACTCTGGGTGGCTTACCCATAGAATGGAATTAAGAAAACCTACCTCAAGGCTTGGGGATTTAGCTCAAGTGGTAGAGTAGATGCTGAACAAGCACAAGGCCGTGAGTTCAATCCCCAGCAATCCCCCCAAAAAAAACCTACCTCAGGAGAATTTTGTGAGGCTCAAATTTATGATTTATGATGAAAGCACAGCTTAAATATTACCTGCAACCAACATCACTGATGGCTGAATAAATGCACAGGCTGAATTTCTCCCCATCAACTGAACAGCAGGTGGCACTGTTGTGCCACCTCAGAATTTTTGAGAAGATGGTGGGCAGTTACGGGTATATCTATGTCCATTTCATTTATTCAACAGACACCAAGTGGAGAGAGAGGAGAAAATAAGTAAAGTGCTATGCGAAGTAGGAGGAACAAACTTTCTTTGGAAACCAAGACTTACTATTTTAAGCAAGGAGCAGTCAGGAACCTACTTAACACTATTAAAACTCATACCTTCATAGATACATCCCAGGAGGTGGGAAATAAGTTTAAAATGTATATTTGTTAACACTTACTAGTTAAAGGCCAGCCTAAGAAAATTTGTTTTTCACAAGAAAATAAAATTAGTTATAGAAATATTAACCCTGCTTTAGAATCAAGCTAAGATTTGAGACAGAGATAATGATTTTTCTCTCGAAACACTTATTATAATTTATATTTTTCTGTTTTTCTGTATAATTCATTTATTTGCTCATTCATTCAACAAATACTAAGTTTCTACTACATGCCATGTACTGTGTTGGGTGCTAGAGATGTAGCATTGAACACAGCACACAAAGAAAGTTTCCTACTCTACATTCCAGTTGGGATTTCATGTTTAATCCCTGAAAGATTATAAACTCTAGGAGGGCAGGAAAAGTATCTATTTCTTTACTCTTCCCTCCCCAGCACTTAGCCAGCATGGCAAAGTCTATCCCAAGTGGGTCCAATTGAGGCCCAGTGAGAGCTCAGAAAACAAGGAATCAATCAATCAAAGAAAAAAACCACACTTTTGTGGAAGAGAAAGACATAAACTAGACATGAGTTACTAACATATACTGAAAAAGGCAAAGAATTATTGGTGTAACAAAACAGGTTTTTGCTTCCCTGTAGTCATTCTTCATTCGACAAACAGTTCTAAGTATCTTACTATATGTCGATACTGTGTAAGACATTGAGTATACAAGCAAAAGAGAAATAAATGGGTCTTTGTCACCAGTAATGGCAGGGGTAGGTGGGTGGTAGAGATAATGGAAATAGAAAAAGAAAATGAAGATCTTCCTGAAGAATAAGTTCAAGTAATTTTAGGGTGAATGTGAAGAGGAGCTCTGCCTGTCCAAAACAGATGCCTCTGGCTTAACACAGACTGAAAAGATCCATCTACAGTGTCGGGAGAGGGAAAGCCAAATGTGTGGGCTCCAAATGTCCCTGCATGAACACATCACAGGCAGTTTACTCTCTGACTCTAATGAGGCTTTCTGCACAACAGGAGCCTGGCTCCTGAGTGCCTACAATGGAAGAGCTCTCTACTAAGAAATTCCATGGGATTCTGGGTTCCACTCACCCTCTCGGGGCTGCTGTGAAGATTAAAGGAGTTAATGACTGTAAGTCACATGGAGCAGAGCCCGGTGCTTCATACAATTACAACAGCAGGCTATCACAGTACACCTGTTACAATAATGCATCCCTCTGGCTCTGCCTTGGTCCTCACAGTGCAGTCCTGAAAAAGTTATTTAATCTCTTTCAGCCTGTTTGTTCGTCTTTAAAACAAGAACAGAAAGTGGTCCCCATGCATACTGAGAAGCTGCATAAGTCTCTTAAATGCTATTAGAATACTGGATAGGAAATTTTTGGCCACTATCATAAGCTTGCTTGGTACATAATAAATAACTGCTACTGGGACAGGAAAGACGTAAAGAAGAAACCACAATTAACAGAGTGCAACTTTCTAAAAAGAAAAATTGTTAATAATGGCACTTAACGTAGGTCTACATTCTAAGAGCTCACGGTATTATTTCATTAAAACCTCAGAAAGTCCCTAAGGAGGTATGTTCCCCTGCATTACAAATGAGGAGATCTGAGACAGAGAGGCTTCACGACTTGCTCGATCTAGACCATAAAGCTAGTAAGAAAAGCCAGGCTTCAAAGAGAAATGTATGTAACTGCACAGGATATGCTCTTTACACTAGGCTGTGCTCTGAAAAACAAGTGATAAATTGCTTTTACTGAGGCAATGTCTAGAAACTCCTTTGCTTGAAACCGAGAGAGAACTATAATACCAATTCATGGGTGATGACTATTTCAGCAGGCAGAGGTACTGCCCCATAGAATCTGAAAAAAAATCCTCGCACAAGTTTGGCCTATGTGCGTTCACACCCCTAATACACACACACACACACACACACACACACACACAAAAGCATTCAAGGAAAATGCAATTCTGGGTGGATCAAGACTGACTTTTAATGTTAAGTTCCTCAGTGACTCTTGTACTGTACTTGTATCCTTTCTCAAATACCTACACAAATGTTTTTCCTTCTTCTTTTTTCCCTCTCAATTGCTTCCTACAAAATCTAAATCTAACTTCAACCCTACCAGGTACACAAAATATATTCTGAAACACATCATCAGAGTACTTCCCTTCACATTATTCTTTTATCTTCTCTCTCAAGTAAGGAAAGTTTACACAATGGAGACAGAGAATACTTAGGGGAAAGATCCAGCCAGCTTCTTGGTTCTTGTTTATGACACAAATACGCTTGCCTACTGTGTGCAGAACTATATAACTATGCCATGACTGAGGACTGAGCAATGAGTAAGACACTCTTCTCCCTAGCTGGGAAGCAATTACATGCTAGTAGGAGGTATAAGACACGTGCACAATAAATCACAAGAGGAAAAAGTATGACTGCTACCAAAAGAGAAAGAGAGGAGAGAGAAATGAATGGTAGGGAGACTTGGTTTGGAGTGGTAGAAATGCAGGAAAATCTGTGGGCAAAAGGAAAGCATGAAAAAAAGTTCTGAAGGACAAGGGTATAAGATAAAAATGAGGAACGAACAATAACCTGACTACAGTACAGTAAGGATATAGTAAGAAGGGGAGAACAAGTTCAAAGCCATGTCATGAAGCTGGGAATGTCTTCTGTCAGCACCCAAGAATCATGGAGAGGGAAGAGAGAATTGTGGGTTGTGAAAATGAACATGTCTACCATTCCATCTTTACTTCTCACCCCGTCCTAAGTACGATGTCCTCCTCCCTGTCATCCATGACTCACTCAGGCTGGGACAAGTATCTTTCATATTTCCATACTCGAATATACACATCACAACCATCAAATTTATAAACTCTTGTAATTATGGGTTGATGTCAAAGATTAAATCCTTGACACGGTGAAGTATATCATTAACTTTTGTATTCCCAACACTTAGAATTAACATCTAACACAGTGTATTTAAAAATGGCTGTACACTAGAATCATCCAGGAAGCTTTAAAAAAATATTGATGCCCAAACACTATCCTAAATCAATTACTTAAGAACCTCAAGAAACGTGGAATCTAAGTACTCATCATATGTTTCAAAAGGTTCTTCAAAACCAAACACATAACCACACTGAGAATCAATGGTTAAAATTACACTGAGAATCAATGTTTAAAATCAATGGTTAAAATCATTCAATAAATATTTCCTGGATGGATGGGTGGGCAGACAGATAAAGAATCATAGAGGGAAGAACTAGAAGGAAGAAACAGGGGGCAATAGGAGTCTGGAGTACAGTCATATCTTTGGGGATAGAAAATGCATACTTGATCTCCATTCTTCCCCAGCAAGTAAGAAATTAGAATTTCTGACTTCACAAACTTTAAAAGATAAAAAATAAAATCAGACAAACACAGACAATATCTTATTTTTCCTTATTATCTTCCCTCCTTTTCCTGTACCGGTGTGTTTATGTCTGGGCTCTCATAAATATGCAAATAATTTTTAGTTCTTCCCTTCCCAAAAATGTACAATACCTGTCATCCAGTTCAATCCTTTTCATACTATGAAGGTGCAAAACAGCTAATATTATTGCTACAAGAAATATTACTGCACAACAAACTCCTACACTGATATAAAAGACACGCGTAGAAGTGGTTGGAGCTGCATGTACAGGATCATCTGAAATAAAAATGAAAAGCACATTAAGCTATTTAAACAAATATGATTGATCACTTTCTGATTTAAAACACACAGTGAGTACCCTGTTCTTTGTAAAAAGATATCCAATTCATGTGTTTATTCTTTAATAAGATCAGTTACCACTCATGTGGTGGTGTAAGTTCACACAATTTTTTGATGTTGGCTGTAGTTTAAAAATGTATATTTTTGGTTTCTGGACACGGAGTCTCACTGTGTAGTCCAGGCCAGCCTCGAATTTGCAGTGATCCTTCTGCTTCAGCCTCCCAAGTGTTGGGATTACCATCATGCCTGGTGTGCACCATCATGCCTGGCTAAAAAGGTTTTAAATAGAACTTTCTGATGAATAAGCATGACAATCATTCACAAGTGGCATATAAAATAAACCAGAGCATGAAATACTCTACAGCAATGCTGCCCAACAGAGTTTTCTTCAGTGATAGAAATGTTCTATAGTGTGCTGTCCAACACAGCAGTCACTGGCTGCCTGTGGCTGTGCAGCACAGAAGTGGAGTCAGGGCCACAATGGAACTGAGGTTTCCATTTTCTTTCGTTTTAATTAATTTAACATTAAAAAGCCACATACAGTTAGTAGTTATCATGCTGGACTGCACAGACCTTTTCAAAGTAATAGAAGTTATTTTGTTTGTTTGTTTTTAAAGACTCCATTGATTAAAGGAAATTATATTCAACTTTATATTATTTTTAAAAGAGAAACAGAAACTATGCTCAGCAATAGAAAAATAAACTAACAACAGACACGCAAACATGGAAGCACACTGAGAAGAGCCCCTTATAAGTGCTCATGTCGTACTCTCACTGAATAAAAACCTGAGGAACTGGAGTTATCCTAACTAGACGGGAAATCACTGCGAGGCTTCATGCAGAGGGACGACACACGCAGTCACTTAAGAAATCAATCATATGCTGGGTAAAGAGCGCTCTGTTTGGGGAGCAAGAGCACAAGCATGGAAGAGGGAGTAAGCAGGTGAGTGGGGCAGTCCAAGAAAGACAGCAGTGGCTTGGCCGAGACCGTCACAGCGAAGCTGAGAAGTAAAGGAGTCTGGAAGGAGAGTCAACAGACCTTAATAATAAAATGTACTAAAGTAGAAAGAAAAAGAGGAATCAAAGTTTTAGTTTAAGAATTTACTTGGAGAATAGTATCTTTATGAAGAGAAAAAGAAGCCAGTGGGGGAAATGAGAATTGAGAGTTTTGCTTTGTCCACGTTAAATTTGGA
The DNA here is from genome assembly GCA_004026905.1 of Hystrix cristata. Classification (NCBI taxonomy): domain Eukaryota; kingdom Metazoa; phylum Chordata; class Mammalia; order Rodentia; family Hystricidae; genus Hystrix; species Hystrix cristata. Next base: position 75,437 of record PVJO010001980.1, on the reverse strand, counting down.
GTTCCTAGTATACTCCAAGTGGAGATGTCAAATTGACAGACACACAAGTATGGAATTTTGGAGATAGGTCAAAACAAAGATAAAAGTTACAGCTTTGAAAACCAATAAAAATAAGAAAAAAAATTATTTTCAAAAATCTAAACTTTCAATAAAAAAACAAAATCAGAACAGATTAATGCAAAAAGACAGAATGATTTCTAGGACAACTAGAAGTGGCCATCGCCTGAATGAGGGCACAACTCTCCTCAAGAATTTCTGTATGCCACAGGAGGGCTGTTCAGACCTGGGGGCAGGGGAGCCCCGAAGCATGTGCTGGCCACGCTACACAAATACTGTGCAGAGCAGGGCAGAGCATGCGGTTCTGCTGGGCAGACTTGTCCACGTGCACCTTACTCTACCTCCTGTTTCTAGGCCTGCATGTGCCATGTTCCCCATCCCGGCTTTAACACCTCGCCTGTCACCACTTGGTTTACCCTGCAGGTCTAAAATAAGATGTCACTTTTCCCAGAGCACTATTACCCCTCAGAAGAGGTCACACGCCCCTCCCGGGTTTCAGAAGCTGGGTTTCAGAGGCTGTGCTCAGCATTGTGCAGTGTGCAGCCTACCGGCCGTCCATCTCCCCTGCAGCACTGCACACCCATAAGAGCAGGGTGTGTTTGCTCACGACTGAATGCTCCGCCTCATGCAAATGACCCAGGGGATCACAGATTCCCAATCAGTGCTGAGTGGACAGATAAGAAGAAAGGAGGGAAGATAGAGGCAGCGAGGAAGAGAGGACAGAGGGCAAGAATATGCAACACAGTATACTGCTGTTTGCAAGAAACGATAACCTGCTATCATAAAAGAAGTGAGTAAAGCCAGCAGAAATTTAGAAGTACACTGGGAGCAGTAACATTTAAAAAATATTTTTTCTTTCTTCTCAGAGATGAATCCAAATAAAATATTCTTGAAATATTCTAACAAGAAGACAATCTCTCATATTATTTACTTTTGAAAAAGGTGTACTTTGGGATACCCAGATACTATGTGCCTCCTGAGTTGATGAAAAGATGAAATAAGAAGTACACAGGACCACTCCTGAACTATTCTTGCCAAAAGAGTTGATCCTAAATCTAATCAAGGACAAATCTACCTACCAGTTACAGAACAGAGAAAAGCATGTTAAATGACACCATTGGGATGCAGAATGTGGGAAACACGATGGACAAATGACATATAGCTTAAATAAATAAATGATACTAATAAAGAGGAGGTGTTTCTGATTAATATAAATACATATTAACTAAACACAGTGTACACAGGCTTTGTTTGGGTCCTGATTCAGGGGTAAGAAACTACTAAAAAAAAGGTCCTTCTGATCAGTTAATTTGGACAGGGACTAGCTATTAGAAATATTAAAGAATTACTGTTATTTTGTTATATGCAACAAATCAAATCAAAATGAATATGTTGAGTGATTGTAGATATAGCCTTTTTAAAAGACCCTTTTTAAAGAGATCTACACTGAAGCATGTATGGGTGAAGTGATACAATGCAGGGCATGTGCTTTAAAATACTCTAACCAGCTCTTGCTGACATAAAGAGAAGGAGGTAATCAAAGGAAGAACACGGGCAAAATGACTGCCACTGAAACTAGGTAACAGGCACAAAGGGGTTCGTCAGAGCATACACTGAACTTCTATACTCTCGAAATTTTCCCCTTAAAAAATGTTTAAGCCTACTTCCATGAAGAAGCCTACTTCTCTTCCATGAAGAGAAGAATTTAGTATCCTTTTAAGATAATGCTATTAGTACTACCTCAAAACAATAAGATTCCATGATGTGTCCAAGTCAGAAAAGGAAGAGCCTGTTACAGTATCTAAACACAACCAATACCAAAAGATAAAACTCACTCTGAAATTCTATTCCATAGGTGTAAATAATACACTGTCTTTAAGCCTGCACTTTCACCTGGATGAAATTATCTAAGTGCAGAACCAGACTACAGATCAGATTTTCCAACCTTCTGTGAATAAAAGATCTTACACAAATTTTCCTCTTCATCCTTGAATTATGCCCAGTCAAAAAGGCATGATACAAATTCTTGCTTCCAAAAGTTTTTTAGCTAACTTGTCATAAAATAGGTACTGATTTTACTTCTCAAAATATTCAACATTCTAATGTTTCATTTGACCTATATAACAAACTACAACACATGAGCAAAATAAATAGCAAGGTGTTATCATTTGACAAACTGGAAACTATAAGGCCTCCAAGCTTCATGCATTCATGTTTATATGCAATCAACCATTTTTTTAATCTCTAATAATAGAGAAAGGTAATACAGTAACACTCACAAATAGTTCTGCTAGTGTTTTTGTCCAATGCTGAAGTTTTTACTTCTTCAAGTTCTGAATTAAAAAGGAGATAAAAGATACTTTAGAGAGTCTTTCTTTTCCATAAAAATCCTTAAATACTGTAACATTTTCTGAATGTTCTCTAACTGTTTTATGTTCTATCAGAACATGATCTGAACTAAAAAGACATCTGTTGCAAGATAATGAAAACTACTTTGATATTCTAGTAATTATCAGCAGGGTCATCAATCAATAATCAGTCTACGCTGGTCTTAAAAGAGTGTTGCTTATAGATGCTCCATGAAAAACAGTTTCTGTGGTCAAGAAGCTTAGAAAAATGCGTATCCTACACTCTCTCTGTGGAGGGCCACAGTGCACATTAGCAGAATTTAGAGGCTCTAAGGAGCTGTAGAGTAACAAAACTAGTCTAATCTATCATTCCCATCTTCATATGATAAAGTCACTTTTTCTAGATAGTACAACCTATTAATGTTCCTTATAGTACAGATACGTTTCCTATTGTAGACAGCTTTTCAAATACAACAGTCTGAAAAACCACATAAATAAATATGTTAGAATCACATATTAAAATAAGAGTCATGAACAAATTGGATGACTGGAGCAACTAAAAGCAGACCACCAAATAAAGAGGGTGCTACTATATTAAAATTTAAATCTAAAACAGAATAGTAAGTTACACCAACAGATAATTTTAATGTTAATTTTCATGTGCATATTAGAAAAGAGAGATAAGGTACAGAATCAGTCTAAGTACCAGTTGACTATACCCCTTGGTAGACAGTAGCAGTATTGGTAGGATCCATAGACCACACCCATTTAGCCATCATTCTGCCTGTAAGTCAGCAATGAAACACTATGGCACAGCCACTGCCCACCTCCCTGGGGATTAGGAACTGGATGTCCTATATCCTCGCTGACTGGCCATCCCAGCTTACATAGCTTCTTGAGGGATTGGTCTCCTCATATCAACTACATAATGACTAGGTTATACTAGAGAGTCTCTACAGCCTCCTTTAGCTTTAAAATTACAGGAAAGCAGGTGCGTAACTGAATACACTAAAACTGAAAATGTATCAAAACACTAAAGCTAAAGATCCTAACTTTATTTTTAAAATGTCTGTTTAGAGGCAGTAGAGTTTTTCACTGGCATATACCTGGACATTAGTCATGATAACCTACTTGCCAGCTAGCCCCAGATGTTTTCATAACACTCAGCACAAATTTCAACTAGGAAATCTACTAAAAGGCAGTTTAACAAAGATGCAAAGAGCTCAGTCTACAAACTAGCCACGTGGCTTAGCTGTCTGACTAGGCCGAGTCAGTCAGATTACCTGAACCTCAGCTTCCTCTTCTGTAAATGGAGAGATGAGAGAACCTATAGTCTAGGGTTGTTATCCAGGGTTAAATGGAGGTTTGGAAAGCAGAACATAGCAGGCATGTAGTAAGTTTAGGGATTTTTTTCCTTATCTTAGACACTAACCAGTTCTACCTTATAAACTGAGGTCACTTTACCTCTGTGTACCTTATAGTCAGTGGGTCAGACTAGAGTTTAACCTTTAGGGAGATAAACTTTTGATCTACTTGAACTTTTTGATCTATGACCTAAGGTGCTGGAATTCTTTCATATATATTGTGATTACTTGAAAATCAGATAATGTAATTCAAAACCACGAATCAGTAATATTTAGTAAGTAGCCTTTAAAAAAATACTCTGAAACAGGAATGATAGCCATTTTACAGACGGAAAAACCTGAGCCCAAGAGAGGTTAAGTAACTGTTTTAATATTCTGAAAAGAGCAAGACTGTCCTCCAACCCAAATCTATCTAACTCAGGGCAGTGATTCTGCATAAAAGTAACTTACAAGCAAAATACAGTTAACACTCGGTTACTTGGAGGCCGTGTCAAATTTATTTTATTTCTTTAACCCCTTATCATTTCAGTATTATTTCATGTTCCTAAAGGAAAACCTCCAGCAATTCTGCCAAAAGATCTGAGAAAGCAAGGTAGAGGCTGAGTGTGAGCAATGAGGCCTCAGTGAGAGCCCTGCTACAGACTCCGGAAATCAGCTCAGAATTTCAGCTACCGGAGTGCTTTTTTTCTCCTTTGCAACTAGAATCAAGACTGGTCATAATTAAATCTATAAAAAGACAACTCTATCACTGATCTTGTCACATCTATATAAGATACATTTCATTAAATTAATTCCTTACTTTTGTAGCACATTTTCCTTCGTTTAAAATTTAAGACTGTGAAATTTTTTGAAGAATTTACTGTCAAGTTGAGCTGCATTAGTATCATAACTTCAGAATCTACTTTGCCAGTACAGGAAAGCTCGACCCGAAACACTGTTTAAAAGGAATAAAAAAAAATATTTTAATTTTCTGAAAATCAACATTAATGTCCCCAAATCACTCTTATTGACAATTTTAGATTGATTTTTGCTGCAATAAAACAAAAAATAATACATTTAAATAAATTAAGCAGCTTTCAGAGGACACATCTTTAGATCATTATGAGTTCTAGATATTATTTCGTTTATTACAGATATAAGAGTGCTAGAGAACAAACCAAGACAAAAATAGACATTCTTTTCAAATTTTACTCATGCTTTTAATACACCACTTGTCTCCTAAATCCTGCTGTTCTGATACATTGAAGTTACAGAACCCTGAGGCTAACTCTGCTGACCTTATCAGTCACATCAGCACAGTAACGAAAATTACATGATAAGAAGGAAAGACAACTCAGTGCCAAAATAACATACTGTCTTAATGAAAAGATTACATGTTAAAGAAAATGGGAGTACAAACCTGTAACAAGTATAGGCCTGTAAAAAAATCTTTTAAATTCTCAACTGTGAATTAAAAACGTTACCGTTTGAAATAGAAACTGATTTTAATCAAAAATGTTAACACATGCATAACAAACTTTAGTGTATATTCTTAATCTTTCAGCTTAAGATTCTTTTCCTACAAATTCAGAATATATCATTCTACCACCTGCATGAGTGTATCAGAGACTCAGACATTTCTGAACTTCTTTACTGACCTATCAAAACTAACCAGCATTCCTGTGCTTCCTTAATGCTTAGATTAACATATGTCCACATGTCACTAACAGTGGATAAGAATGCCAGGAAAAGTTCCATGACACTGCTGTGGCACAGACTTTGAATTTTTAAAAAGTTTCCATTTATTTAAAATCTCCTATCTTCAAGATCCTTCCTGAAAAGTCAGCTGAAAAGTAGTTAAGTTGGTATAAATAAGATACTCGTTTTGTTCATTCAGACAAGTTCTGAGTGCCTATCCCATACCAGCTGCTACTCTAGGCACCAAGAGAATTACTAGATGATGCAATCCAGTGGTGGTGAACCTACAGCACACATGCTGCAGCTGGCTGTTTGTATCATTGAAAGCTCTAAAAAGTTTGATGTAATCAGTTCAAATACAGTTAAATGCAAGGTTCTATGGGGCAGGAAAAAGTTAAGAAAAAGTTAACAATCAGAGGCAGGAAAAGTGCAGTGCACATTGCTCATCTTGGAGAATGAATAGGATGGATAGTTCATAATCAGAAAAAAAGAAAAGATCCTTCCAAATACAGAAACCAGCATGTGCCAAGGCATGGATTTGAAAACTGCATGGAATCTGGAACTGCTGGAATGCTGGGCCAAGTGCAGCAGGCAGGGGTAAATAATAAAGGATCCAGCACCGGGGCTGGGGAGTCTGCAATGTACTCAGTTGAAGAAGTAGGAGGCAATGAAGGGCTGGATGCCGTTTGGTCAGATGTGAGTGGGCAATGATCATCAGGGCCACAGTGTGGGATGTGGGAATGAAGCAAAGAAGAGTAACACCAGACACAGGGACTCATGTAGAGGTCAGTGCCAGCAACACAGAAAAAGAGCCAATTGACACAGACAGTTCTAAGGATGGAAAGGAAGAAACAGTCTAAAAACATGGTACCAAAAAAATCAGTATTTATAAAAATTATTTTTCATACCTGGGCACAGTAGTGTGCATCTATAATCCTAGCACTCTGGAAGGGTGAGGCAAGAGGACTGCAAGTTCAGGCTCAGCCTGGCAACTTAGCAAGACCCTCAAGACAGGTATCAAAATATAAAAATGCAAAAAGGATTTGGGATGTAGCTCAGTGAGAAGGCCCCGGGTTGAATCCCTAGGACTACCAAAAAATATTAATTTCCACAGAACTTATACATCTTGTATCTATGAAGCAAGACACACTACGCATCAGTAAACTCTCCTTTATAAAACAGGACATGGGAGACATAGTTGAAAAGAGTATGCTAACTTTGCTTTTGAGACTTGAAAAATCTTACCTGATAAAGTGCGTGGAACTTCCCCCTGAACAGATATGTTGACCTGGGGCATGTCCATAGCCACAAAATTGTCTACTTGGAATCCCAGTTTATATTCAACCTTACAATGGAGAGAAATAAAATGAAAATAACAGAAAGGATATTAATAGTTTGACTTCATTAATTAATGCATGAGCCTTTCATATGTACAAATAATCCAGCTATCAAAACAGTCCATGGGATGGGGAAGTAGCTCAGAGCAGCAACATAGTACAGCATTTAACTAGCATGCTTGAGGCAAAGACCTGGAGACCCAGATATGAAAAAGCAGGGAGATGAGACACACAATTTACAGATCATAATTACTCATGCTCTTTCTAGCTGATAAAAGGCAAGCTCTGAGAGACTCGATGTGGGTAGTAGATGGACATCTGCTCTGCAGACCCAGTCACCTAATAAGCAGATTCCAAGGCACGAACATCTCACAGACTATCTAAGCCAATTCTCTAGTCCAGCATTCACAGCTGCTATGGCCTAGGTGTTGACTGTCCTCCAAAGGCCCATGTGTTAAAGGCTTGGTACCCAGAGTGGCATCGTTGGGAGGTGGGGGAGCCCTTATGAGGAAAGCCTAGTGAGAGGTCCTCTGGGTGTCTCCCCAAAAGGATAATGGGGATCCTGTCCTTCCCCTTCCTCTTTGCTTTCTGGCCATGAGGTGAGTGGTTACTCCCCTGGAAGCTCTTGCCATGATGTGCTGCCACATATCCAAAGCAAGAGGGTCAATCAATCATGGACCAGAACCTCTAAAACAGAGCCAAAATAAACCCATTTCTAAAGTTGACTGTTTCAGATATTTTATTATAGTAACAGAAAACTAACACATCTACTAAGAAAGTTCGTGTTTGGATCCCATTCAGACCTCTATTTCTCAGGCGATTCAGTACCCAGGAAGGACCTCTAAGACATCCTGGAACACCAATATTAACTATCAACACCTGGCCTACTCAATGTAGCTTACTAGACCCAAACAATATCAATAAATATGGCCCTATTGCTACTGAGAATTCATGGGAGAAGCACCTTGAGCTACAAAGCAATAGCTGAAATTCACAATAGCTACCTCCACTAAGATCTTCAATAAAGTCTGTATTTTCTAGCATTCTTTGTCCTGCCATATAATCTCAATTAAGTATACAGACATTCCTCTTTTAACAATCAAGATATGGTCCTGTGAGTAGGTTGTTAAATGAATTGCTTGCTAAATGAGGAACTGTATGTAGTATGTACAATATTCAGAATAAAGAAATAGTCAAAGGAAACTCCAACTTGATGACTCTGCTTTTATTTGTGTAACTGTTACATGCAGTACTGTAATGAACAAAACAAAAACCTACAGTACTGTACTGTACAATCAGCAAAAATTACAGTACTGTATAAACAAGGTATACCGTACAAAAAAGACATTGAGGCTCTATAAACAAGATGTATAAAACTGTACAGAAAAAAAAAAGATGGGTTATAAGTCCAAGCCACAGACCGAATAGCATGACTTGGTCGTAAATCCAAACAGTTGTTAAACAGGTAGGTCGTTAAATGAGGAATATCTGTAGTAGCTTTCTCCCATTCAGTGGTCACGGGGTGGTTTTGGTGGAAAACTAAGACTGGCAGAGCCACAGGGCAATGGGATGGGGAAAGAATGAGATGAAAGAGGCACAGGAAAGCATTCCTTTAGAAACTTACAAAGAAACATCTACACTCTCATGTTCACTGCAGGACTTTCATAAGGCCACAAAATGTACACGTCTATCAACTGACAAAGAAAATGTGGTATACATACATATAATGGAATACTTAGTCATTTCAAAAATAATGAAATCCTGTCATTTGCAACAACACAGATGACCCGGAGATCAATACATTAAGTGAAATAAGCCAGATACAGAAAGACAAGTACTGCATGATCTCACTCATACGTGGAATCTAAAAAAACTGATCTCACAGTCATTGAGAACAGAATGGTCATTCTCAGAGGCTGGGGAGGGGAGGGGAGGAAGGACAGGAAAAGGTTGTTCAGGGGTACTAAGTTATAGATAGGTAAGGGTAAGATCTGGCATGGTACCGCATAGCAGTGCGGCTGTAGATAATTACAGTATACTATATATGTCCAAAAGCTAAAAGGGGAAAATTTTAATGATTTTACCATAAATGAATGATAAATGTTTGAGAAGACAGGTATGCTTACCCTGTTTAAAGTCCTGCAGTGAACATGAGAGTGTGGTGTATGTATCTAAATACCACATAGTACTCCCAAAATAGGCACAATTTTTGTTTCCATGTATCAATTATTTAAGTTTTTTAAAAATGATATTTCACTAGAATGAACACAAGACAAGCAGGGAGGCAGGGTCTCACAGCTTTTCTTTTTTTAATGGGAGATTTTAAGATATGTATATATACTACCACAGATGAAAATAAAGAGGAAAAAGAGTATCATCTCAGACTACAGGGAAGGGACAGCCTGGGCTCGGGCAGAGGGTGCTTTTAGCCATGGATGAGAAGGAGGGCTCAACAGAGTAAGCTTGATTCTTCTTAGGGTTTTGAAAGTCCCTGAGCTAAACACCACAGGGGTACGTGAATATTAAACTCTCCTTTACAATTAGGTACATAAACAACTGTTAAAAGCTGTATTTGGAGGTACATTCACAACCAAGGAAATAACACTCTTGCTTTAGCATATCAGTAACATCAGGGTCCCTTGACTAGAAGTGTTGTCTCATGTCGATATGGCACAGTGCCATTACTACCACTAGGGGGTGCTACAGAGCTGGAGTCAAGCAAGTTTGGGCTGGAGTGAGTAGGCTTTCCACTAGGAAGGTGGCATCTCTGAACAGGTTCATCTATCAAAAGAAGGTGCACAAAAGAAATGTGCACAGTCATCAAGAACTAGATTTGGAACCATGAGATCCTTCTGTAAACTAGCAACTTTTCTGTGTTTCAGTTTTTGTAAAGTGAGAGGACAATAACACAGGAGGGTCAAATAGGATATTAATATAATACACCTGCTAGAATGGCATGGGTACCCTCTGATAAACCCAGGCCCAGTGGCATCAGCACTCCTGCCTTGCCGCACTTCCCCATCGTCTCCGGCCTACGGCCAACCCAGGGATTCTGACACAAATCCTCCTGTGCTCCAGCAAGAACACGGTTGCAGACTCTCTGTTTTGCCCCCTTTGGGAACCTCACTGTTCTGAACAGCCTGCATGCTCTCAAACATTGTACCCTCTCCCCCAACCTGGCTTTCCTCAGAAGTGACCTCTCTGCCTCCCTATCATTCAGTTTCTATTAACACCTGACCCTTAGGACCGACACTGACAGTACACATTCTTTAAGGGTCATAACGTCCTTCCCAGACATCCCGTTCTAATGTAAAATCCCCTGTAGGCTGAAGCTCAGCTACATCGCATGCCATCCACACCAGTGCCACACAGGACTTAGCAGAGGCCTTGGCCCCTTGGCTCACTTTGTCTCTTGCTATATTTCTGCTACCTTCAACACTCAGCATTCATCCCTACATGCTAAAGAAATACTCCACAACCAAAACGAATGCAAAAATACCATTCTACCAAAGATGCCATCACTACCCCTGACCACTCACCTCTGCTTCCTACAAAACCACTGCTCTCAGTCAGCTAGCATTCATGAGGCATATTTATGAGCCAGGGCTATGCTTGCAGCTGGGATGCAGTGACCAATTAAACTACCTTCTTCCTCTCCAGCCCAGCCAGGACCACTTGTTTTCACATTCCCACAGCCTCTGCCCCAAAGAGAACAACATTACTGACAGTCATTGTGATGCTTTCAACTGGTTTTCTCCCTTTTCCACACCCTCAGAAGGAAACTCCATCACTAGAACTCCACTTTTCCCTGCTCCTGCTGTCTGGGCCCTGGAGGAGATTACATCCTGGGGGTGCTCTCACACAGGGACCTCCAGAGGGCAGGCCCTCAGTTCTGCTCACCAGTCTCTTCCTCACAGCCCCCTCTTCTCCATACTTCGCCCCCTCCAAACCCCCTAGGCCTTACTGATTCACCGCCTACTGCCTCACTCTCAGACAACATTCTTGTTCCTTTCAGCTAACACAGAGCAATGTTCTTTTTTTTTTTTTAAATTAAGCACCAGGTGGATCTGTTAGTGCAACCACCCTTTGCACTCCAGTCCCAAGCAAAGATCCATTTTCCTCCTCAAATGATATATCCTTCTCTCCTAGAAGATAAGGCTCAAGCCATGGCATGACCACTGAAGAGATCTCATCATCAACCTCTCTTGGACTCCTTTACTTTTAATTTCTCCTGTATGTCCAATTACCTACTAGACATTTTAAACCTAACAATCCTGCGGCCCTCAAACTTTTTGATTCGAAGCCAAATTTATTACATTTCTCCAAACCTATTCTAGAATCTCTCTTATTCCAGAATCTCTCTTATTCCTAGGTCTCAGTTACTGCAACCAGAGGAGCAGCTGCCTGGGGAGCAGAACCCCTAAGACAGCAGAGCGTACAACAAAGGAGTCGCAGGCCCCCACTGCGGAGCTACAGGCAGCAGACAAGACTGGCACCAGAGCATCTCTGTGGAGCAAGGGGGGAGGGAGGAGGAGATGGGGGTGTGGGTGGAGTCCAGCCCACGGAGGGAGGGAAACAGGAGGGGCATAGAGGCAGAGCAGGTAGTCTGAGAAGGCAACCCTTGGGCCACACCAGCACAGAGGAATATAAAGTATAGGCACATGGAAGCCTGCCTCTGCCCAAGGCTCCTTTTATGAGAGACATCTCAGTATGGGGCATTCACAAGGCAGTTCTCTTCTCCCACTGCAGTCCTTAGGGTATCAACCTTTAAAGTGCAGTTTTTAGGATCAGAAAAGAAACTGCCAATTACTGAAGTCCAATTTCTTCTAATCTGGCATGCACTGATCTTTAAGGCATCTCACCAATCACCCCTTGAAGAACGTGTTCACAGGCTAAATTTATAGTCTACTAGAATACAGAAATTTGAACAGCAGTTGTTTATCCGAAAAAAGAATGAGCCAAAACACTTCAGAAAAGAAACTAGAGAAATTATAAATATTTGAAAAAGCTAAAAAATAAACACTTCTTGTAATCTTCCCTTACTTGGAAATAAATGGCAACTGCAAACAGGCAGTGGATGAGTAAAGTTATTTCCTCTGGAACACAGACAGCACATATTTAAAGTGAACGCACTTGCTGGCAGCCAGTTTCTCTGCCTCTCTCAGGGAAACCTCACTCTGCGGAGGACAGACACAGCAGTCTCCCCTCAGGGCAGCTGTCAGAACTCTGACAAGCTTCCCACGGACTCTATTTGACAATGACTAAGGATTCCAGAAAGCAGAGAACAGCTATGGTGTGAGCAAGGGTAGTGAGAGCATTTTGCTACATCTTGGCATATTTTTAACTTTCAGCCACTGAAAACATCTACTGATACGTAGATGGAGTTGTGTATTTTTTTCGTAGAGGTTGCGGAATGTTATGAAATACAGAAAAACCTAATTAACTGTCAAAAACATTCAGTAGTCTGCTTTAAAAAAAAAAAGGTATGGCCTTGTGAAAGAGAATCAATACCAAAGTTCTACCCCAGGCTTGAAATGCAATTAATACAGTGGTCTTTCCTGGCCATTCACTAAAGCATGCATGACAAACATGTTAAGAATAAAACATACACAGCTCCAGCCTCTGAAAGAAAAGCAATCTACTTGGCCAGAAAAACAGTCATGTAAACACTGAAGAACAACACTATTACCAAAAGCTCTGGTGTGTGAAAACTAATGTTAAAATATCTACAATGCTGAACTGACATTCCACAGAGTCTGGAGATCTTTGGAAGAAAATATTTCATCTTTTGGCAAGATTTTAAAAGGCAAGAACTGAGAGATAAAGTGTTAGAGCTTGCGAGCTGCAACCTTCTTTCTGAAAGTTCATGACTGCATCTTAAAGCCAAATAACCCAGTGAAGAATTCATCCTTCTTGGGTGACTTTCCCACTTCAGGTCATCGCTAACTCCTCTTCTGCTGTCCCTACTACTAGTTTAAGCAAGTCTCTCCCTAAATCTGGGTCTTAGTTTCCTCTCACAGGAACTGATCAATAAACTGAAGTATAACTATGTAAGAAAGTATGATTCAGTCATTTGAAGGGATGAAGGGCAGGGAGCCCTTACCAGGAAATACTGTTCAGTGCTCTGCCAACAGCACAGAGTACATAGTATGTTATTTAAAACATACATACACCCAAGCGCAAAGAGATGTTTATCAATGTACAAACTATCTCTACAAGAGGAAACTACAATCACAGGTAATAGTTGTTAACTCAGGGAAGGAGAACTGGGTGGCTATACTGCTTAGAGACGGCATCATGAAGATGACGTTTCACTGTACACCCTTTATGCCTTTTGAATTTGTATGATGTCCTTACACTGCCTACTCATAAAATTTTTTTTTTTTTGGTGCTGGCGATCAAACTCAGGGCCTTCTGCTTGCAAGGCAAGCACTCTAACCACTGAGCTAAATCCCCAGCCCAAAATTAATTTTTAAAGTGAACAAATTTCAGTTAATCAACTGTGCCAAAATCACCAGATACTGTGAACTACAACTAGAATGCTGAGCTGCAATGGTGACTGAAACTACATTAACACATACATATTCTAGTTTTTTACTATAAAACATTGTAACAATAAGATGGTTATTTTCCCCATGTTGTATATGTTACAAATGAACCTGTCAAGTTAATTTAGCTATATATTCAATCTATGAATTCCATTCATTTTTCCAAGCTTACAACCTCACTCTATCTCTGAATAAAATGTCTGAAAACTTGCATGTGTGAACCTACTATTGCATGTACACAGCCTATGTTTCACCCTTCAGAAAGAGGGAAAATCTCTCCCCCTCAATCAACTTATTGTGAGTCTGAATCACTCTTAAATGCTCAGAAATTCCCTTCTGTGGAGCTGTGGCCAGTGGCTGCCACCTGTCTATTTCCTCTGCAGGCAGCACCAATTAGAGTACTACACCAGCTCAAGGGACACCTCTGAGTAGCTCAGCAGCTGGGAGGGAACAGAAGAGAAAATCAACTCTTACAACATTCTTCACATACGACAAAAGCCATGAGAGAGAAGGGCACCGTGGATACCGAAAAGGGACTTAGGGCCTCTTCTGGCAGCTGGAGGAGAGATGACACCAGTTTTATGAGATACCATGAATTAGCTGGGTTAAGAGCATTTCTAGCAGAGCACACAGCAGCAAAGTGATGGGACACAGGGCATTCAAGAAACTGCAAGACAGACAAAATGGCATGCAATGACTGGCTAAAAAAGAAGCAAAAAAAAAAAAAAAGATCATAATGGTTTCCTAAGAAATTAAGAAATCAGAACTTTATTCTAGTGGCAACAGGGAGCCCCCAGGTGTCTGCACAAAGGGTACAGAAGAGGCCAGTGGCAAGAAATCTACATCAGACTCTCCTTACCTAGTAAGAAACAATGAAGACCCAAACTAGGATGAGGCCTTAAGTCCCAAGAGAGGAAGGAAATAAATTTACCATGTAATTATGAGAAAGAACCCACTGGATTGAGGAGCTACAGGAGGAGAACATATAGGCTCTGGTCTGAACAAATAGATGTATAGTGATACCCTCCAACAAGTCAGGGAACTTCTGCCTTAGCAGGAATAGCCATTCTAGCAGCAGAAGCCCAAATATACACTAATGACCACTTGTGATACCTGCCAGAACGGCTTAAAAATTGTGCTCTAACGAGTAACATAAACATTATGAAGGAACAGCTGGAGCTATACCAAGATTCTCCTGACTCAAAATGCATCATACCAGTTGTCCTTCCCCACCAAACACACATTTATCTGTGACCTTCTATCTACTCCTTCACTCTTCCTCTGGTGACAGGCTCCGAAGGCTCAACCACTCCTACCAGCAAGATCAGAGCCCTGAAACTCACTCACATAACAGTGTGTATTTTTAAAAGGACCAAGTAAAAGAGGGTCTCATTTTGTTCAAATCTAACGATCACTTCCTACTTTGCCTTTTTATTCACAAATCATAATCTATAACGCTTGCCCAGGAAACATTTTTATAACATATCAGCATTCTTTTTTCCTAAGTATGTCCAGAAATATTCACACCCTGCTCAAGGTCAATAGAAGTACCCAGACTAGAATCCACAATGACATCTTTGACTATTTCAAAATACATGTATTCTTTGTTTTTGTAGTTGTCAACGTCAAAAGTAGGAATAGCAACAAAGAACTAACCACCAGTTTTTTGCAGGAAATAAACTTTTCTGCTTCAAAGGCGTGTCCCAGAACACTGGATCTTGAGCTGGAAAGGAACTTAAAATGCAAGGCCAGCCACTGTACACATGCTTGAATTTCTTCTGTGACAGTCCACCAAATGGTGACCCAGTGTAGATCTGACCTCCCCCAGAGAGAGGGAACACGACACTGCCCCCTGGGACTGGCTGAAAAGTGAAACCTAGTTCTCAACATGGATATAAAAACTAGAGATTGAAAGGGTGATGAGGAAAGGAAGTTAAAAAAAAATTTAGCCAGACATAGCACTGAAAAGTAATTGTGAAGCAGCTCGTTTCAACGAGGTCTCTGCACGAGCACACGGAATCCTGATGAGGAAGGTAGGAAGAGGGAAGGCAGAGAAGAAGGGCACTTACTGGGCACTCACTATTTGTTATCCATTTACTGAACTCTCACATCTGCCACCTGATACTTAGAGCAAATATACGGCAATCCCGGGTCTGTCTGATCCAGGCCCATGTTTTTTCGAACACGCTAAAATTGAGTATTATAGTTTAAATTACATGTTTAGATTTTTTTTACTGGCTTAGTGGGTACAATAGCTTTCCTGTCACTGGGACAAAATATTGGATACTTGCAACTTAAAGGAGGGCAGGTTTATTCTGGCTCATGGTCTCAGTGAATTCAGTCCATGGTTGGGTGGCTCCAAGGCAGAAACAGCACAGAGAACACATGGCGGGGGAAAGCTGTTCACGACATGGTAGTCAGGGAGCAGAGAGAGAAGGGAAGAATCGGGGATGAAAATACACCCTTCCAGTTCATGCCCCCACAGCAATCTGATGACGAATATGCTGATGAGCATAGTGTCTCCATGATCCAATCACCTTCCAAACATGAGACTTTTGGGGGACACTATAGATCAAAACCATAACAATAGATTAACAAATATTTACTCCCCCAGAACTAATAATGTTAAAAAAAATAGAAAAGATGAGTCTCTACAACAAATATTATTGCACCTTACCCAAGGAACCAGACCTATGGGGCACTAACTTGTAGTCTTTCTTTAAATTGAGCTGAGGATTTATGTTCCCTCTTTATGAAGGGAATTAGAGACTGCTAGTTCCCACCCAATATCCTGTCTTTCTTTAATAACAGAACACTGGTTTTTTGTTGGACTCATTGCCATCCAGTTAAGATCGCAGTTTTTAGCTTCCTCAGCAGATAGCTGTGGTCATGTAACTAAATTTTGGTCATGAGATGTAAGACGCATTATGTACTGTTTTCAGGGAGTCTCATTTTTAAGGAGGCAAGACTCTTTCTTATCCTTTCGTAGTCCTCCTGCCTGGACAGATGTGATGGCTAAAGCTTTGGCAGCCACTATCAACCATGAGAACAAGTGACAAACCCTTAGAATGATGGCAAGTTGGGCTTCTAGGGAACTTCAATTTCTAGACTTGTTTTACACATGAAAATAAAATCTAAAGTGTTGAAGCCATTAAAAAAATTATGTTCCCAAAAATTACTTATCAGTTATAAAGGGAGTAACTTTACTGTGGAGAAGCCTGGTGACCTGGGTGTTCTGGGTTAACAGGACAAACAGACATCAATGCACCTTGGAGAACATCACTGCCAAAGAAAGATTCTCAAATCCAATCAAGAGAAAACCTCAGACAACTCAAATTGAGGGCATTCAACAAAATAAATAGCTTGTATATTTCAAAAATGTCAAGGTCAAAAAACACAAAGGCTACAGAACTGTTTCAGGTGAAGAGGAAACTAAGGAGACATCAACTAGTGAAAATTTAGCTCTAAAGAACAGTATTGGGATAACTGATACAATGTGATTATGATTAAGTAATCCTAATCTTTACCTACTATGGAGTAGGTAAAAATGTTAATTTTCTAATTTTAAATACTATACTCTGGCAAAGAATACCTGTTCTTAGAAAATATATACTGAAGTATTTAGGAATAAAGGGACAAGATTCTTATAGCTCACTCTTCTAACAGTTCAAGGAGAAAATGTGTGTATGTGCATGTGTGTGTGTTTGGGGGGAAGGGACAGTGGGGAGGAACAGAGGCAGAGATAGCATACACACACACAAGTGGAGCAAACTGGAAACGGCTGGTAAATCTGGGTAAAAGTTTATAAGAGTTCTTTGTACTACTCTTCTAACGTTTCACTGTGCTTGAAATTATAACAAAATTAAAAGCTATTCAAAAAACAAATTCATACAGTATCATGTAACAATACTAAAAATGTGTTAATCGGATTTCCTTTCAGAGTTCAGGTGCCCACATATTAAAACTGACCTGTCTTGGTTTAACATATCTCAAGTGAACCTTTCCTGAATTATCTATACATTTATCTTGGTACTTTGCATATCCAGGTTACCATTTACTAAATGTTCTTAATTGCTTCTCATGCATTTTCTCTGTTGCCCTCTGTTTTTTGCAGTTTCTGTCCTAAGGAGATCTGCTGATGAATATCCCTCCCGGGTGGACTCCCTGAGCAACAGAGTTGGACAGATGAAGCGCTCCAGACTGTATGACACACAGGCTGGACCCAAGATTCAAGCAAACTCATCTGTAATCGCATCATTCCTGCAACTATGTTTTAATGTGTATGTATAATTTCTGTGATTTACCTGTGAGTATATATAACAATGTAAATATATTTATATGACTACTTTTATTTATCTGACTGAATACTTAAAGCATTCAGTGTTAGGAAGTGAACAGAAAAAAATATGCACCCTTACTCACTTTGTAAGTGAGGCTGACTCACTGGTACCATCCTGGGAGAGGAAAGAGAGAAATGATTTGGCAGTGTCTGTTAAAATTTTAAACATGAATTCTTTGATAGAGCCATTTTGCTTCTTAGCGGTAATTTACCATGCAGAAAAATAACAAGTGCATAAAACTTTCTGAAGAAAGATGTTCTCAATATGTTTATATACATACAGACTTTTTTCCTGTTTCTATGTTCATCAATAGCAAAAGTACAAAAAAATTTCAATGAAAATTCTTTGAAAAAGTAGAGGGGTTGAGGATTTAGCTTACATGGTAGAGAGCTTGCCTATGAAGCACAAGACCCTGAGTTCAATCCCCAACACCGCTTCCCTCAAAAAAAGATGAACTACCAGTTATTTTCACTATCCCCTTAACATTAAATTTTTCTCAGCAAATGAAGTGAAGGTTGTGTACTGTACAGCAGTGAAGGGAAGCACTGTCTTAAACAGTAAAATACTACTGAAAATCTATATCCTTCAATAACATATTTAACAAATAATGATATAAAGCCAAGTATGGTAGCCCAGGCCTATAATCCCATCATTTGGGAGGCTGAGGCAGGAGGAGTGCTGTGAGTTCAAGGCCCAGCCTGGGCCCAATAGTGAGAATCTATCTCAAAAAAAAAAAAAAAAAAATACATCACCTGTCAATTCTACATCATATTACGAAGTCATTACAGGCTTTACCATAACAGCATGGTCACTTTCAAGTCCAACTCTCTTTTCTAGATCCAGATCCCACTGGAAAAGTCTGAAAGGACATGAGTATTCTGTAACATGCTGATCATCTAAATTATGGCCACCTTCACGGGAAAGGATTTGGGAAACTTTAGAGGAATGAGCTCAGGATTTGTTTAAATAGAAATCTGAAAAGACCAGGTACCATTACAGCACACCCGCACTGGCCCTTTCTGCCCATACACCGCCCTCGTTCTGGGAGCTGAGTGACCCTTTCCTGATATCTGCTCACCACTCTTACCTTGGACTTCGCATACCAAGTGAAGTGCAGGAAGTTTGTCTCACTGGGTACTAACAGGTTAAAGGACAGAGCGTAGTGACTAATAAGGTCATTTCTCACATAATAAAGTTCTGCATCAAGACCTACAAGAAAAAAATAGGGAAAAAATAATTAAACATCGAAAATATCTTCAAAATCAGACTCATCAAGATTTAAAAACTAGTAACAGAGTGACAATAACACAGTACTGATGTACAAACATGTTATCACCACCTGTTCACACATGTGCAGTCTGATGAAGCAGGAGGGCACTGGGTTTTATCAGCACTGGCACAGATGAAGAACCTGGAACTCAAAGCAAGTGATTCTCTAGCCCATGACTCCAGCAGCCGCCCTGTCTTCGGAGGGCCAGGATGACACACTTCTTTCTGGACACAGAGCTTTTCACAGTAGTACCCACAAAGAAAGGCCCTTTCCTTCAAAAAGCTAACACAGATTTAGGAACAGAGATTCAAGACAGAAGGGAAACTAGCGGCTGATCACAACCCAGAGGTGGCCGCGTTTCCTCCTTCAGACCAAGGTCCTTGGCACTCTGGCAATAGCATTTGCCCCAGTACACTCGCTCTTCTCCCTGCCTAGCCTAGGTGCAGAGAACTACAGATATCGTTGTGTCCTCAGGATCCAAGTCTTAGCATAAAGCATATCTCTGTAAACACTTGGTTAGAATGTGGTAAACAATTAGTATTGCAGACAAAACAGGAACAACTGAAAATGCTACAAAAGTGACTTGTGTGTTCTACTCATTCCACACTACCTTCTTGACCTCTGATTCTATCAAATCACTTCACCCTACCTGCATTTAATATTTTTTCTTTAAAACAATGTGATTTCTAAAATTTTTTCCAAAGACAAAACTTAGTAACTACCTAGAACTGGAAAATCAAATTATTATTGAAAATTACAAGGTAACCAAAAATTAACAGGAAAACAAAACAATAGTACAAATTCTGGCTGCTGTTGCTAATCAATACTGTGAATTTGAGCCCAGCTCACTGTTTACAAAAGGAGAGGAAGTAGTATTATTAGCAAATGCTAGAGAGAAGTGAAGAACCATACAGAGGCTTTCCTTCTGAAAGATAATGGAAAGAACTGAAAGAATAAAGGCAGAGAGTAACTTTCTCTTGAATTAAAGTCCTGTCCAGATGTTCCTCTAGTAATGCATGGCACATACAGTCCACATTGTGGAGAAGAAAAAGTACAGGGGAGACAAAAAACTTCATTTCACATTTACTGAGTTTGCACAATGGGTCGGAAACTTCATGCACTACAAGAGATCAGGATAGGGACCTCATACTTCCTAAGCACAGAGATATAGAAATAAGTATCTCTATTACAGGTATTTCCCTTGCAAAATTAGCTTTTTCATTCTGAATTGGATCTGATACAAGGTTGAGATCTGAGGCTTACACAGGGAAAAGCTGCTCCACGACTAAGTAGCACTGCTTTACAGAGGTTGCCAAATGCAATGATCCTTACAGAAAAGAGTCTCTCTCTTTGCTGGCAGGACAGCAACACCTGGAAACACCTGGGAGGACTGGTGGCATTGCAGAAAAGAGGCAAAGATGGAAATGGAGGGTAAAGTAGAAAGTGGGAGAATGGAGGTGGAAGGAGGGAAATGGAGTAAGAAAGCTGGGTATGAATACGAGTAATCACAGTAACCATCAAATTTGTTTAGTTAAAAAAAAAGTCTGAGTATACTGTAGTCTAGATAAATGCTGTTTACTAGAGACACACCAAATTTAAAAATATATGCAAGGTAAAATAAGATAAAGAAGCATATGAGACGGTAGTGACATGACATACACTAAAACTCGAGGTAATAAAATTTTATACTAAGAAATTCATTAGGTAATATAAAACATTAATAAATAAGATTTCATATTGATATCTACAAAAGATATTCAAACAAAAGAGCTTCAAATACAGGATATTCTAACAAAAGAGCTTCAAATACAGGAAGCAAAAACTGGTAAGAAAATACAGAAAGAAGAAACAGACAAATCCATAATCACAGCTGCAGTGATTCTCTCAAAAGTCAAAAAATTAAAACGAATAAAAAATTTAGGTAGATCCATGATTTAAACAGTATAATTATGGGACATGAAAGAATGGGAGCAACTGACACGAATCAGACCATCTACATATTTTTAAAAAAAGATTCTTAACCGAAAATCATACTGGCCACCTTCTCTGACCAAATACAGTAATGAAGAAAATAAACTCTAAACCAGGAGTGATGGGGCACACCTGTAATCCCAGCACTCTAGGAGCTGAGGTGGGAGGACTGCAAGTCTGGGCCCAACTAGGCAACTTAGTGACTTGGCAAGACACTGTCCCAAAATAAAAAATAAGACAGGTGGGGCTGTAGTTCAGTGTGAAAGCCCCGGATGCCATCCCCAATACTCTCCCCACGAAAGACCTACTGCAAGAGAACACGAAAAGATTAACGATTAAATCCTTTGACAGGAGAGAAACACCAAATACATATTATCCAATTTCAGAAATAAAAGAGGGATTATTACTACAAATCTTACAGATGTTAAAAAGAATATTATGAACAATTTTATGACAAATTTGACAGTTCAGATGAAAGAGAGAAATCCTTTTATTAAAACTGACAAGAAAAAATTCCAAACAAAAACCTACCCATAGAGAAAGGTCCAGCTCCAGACGACTTGAACTACAGCTTCTATCAAACACTCAAGAAAGTTAAAACACCAATCTTACATAAACGCTGTCAGAAAATAACAGAAGAGAACATTTCCGATCTTGCCTTATAAGGCCAGCATCATATTGATACTAAAAAACTACCTAAAATATTAAAGAAAAGGATTAAGACCAACATCCCTCATGAACACAGACTCAAACATTCTCCACAAAACATTAGCGAATTGACTACCACGTAAAAAGGATAATACATCATGATCAAGGGTATAAAGAAGACTGACCTTTTTAAAATCTCACTAATTTACCACATTAAGTGAAAAAACAAAAAACTCAGGACATCTCAAATTCAAAGCCCATATCAATAATAAAACCTGTAGGCAAACAAGGCACAGAAACTTTATCAGCATTGTGAGAGTATTTACAAAAAACCCTATAGCTATCATGCTCAGTGGTGAATTATTAAATTCTTATTCCTAAAATCATAAAAAAAGCAAGGATATCTTCTACCATGTCCATTCAGTCTGGTACTGGAGGTCCCCATCAATGACTAGACCTACACTGAAAATAACCAAATACAGCTGAGAAAAATTAGAGGAGACCTAAATAAGTGGAAAGATGCACTATCCTCTTTGATAAGCATCAATACAATTAAAATGTTGTTTCTCAAATTGATCCGTAGATTCAAAGTAAACCTAATCAAAATTCTAACCAACACTGTTGAGTAATAAGGACTAAATCCAGGACTACATCCGCAGTCTTTCCTTATTTTGAGACAGCATCATGCTAAACGGTTAAGTTGCCCAGGCTGAGATGGAACTTATTATTCTGCAGCCTGAGCCTCCCCCAGAGTGCCTGCCACCACAGCTGGCTTCCAACAGATTTTTAAAGAAATAACTTGATTCTAAAATGAAATTTAAATGCTACCTAGGAGTATCTCAAGCTTATCATTCTATATGGCAGAGTAGTACTCCATTGCATAAAAAAACCACATTTTTTTGATCAATTCTGCTGTTGATGGGCATTTGGGCTGCTTCCAAGATTTAGCTATTACAAACTGTGCTGCTATAAACATGGGTGTGCATATAAAACAATCTTGAAAACAGAAAAATAGATTCACGTTACCTGATTCAGCAATATACTGAAAATATACAGTAATCAAGACAGTGTGGTACTGATGTGAAGACAGTTACCAACAGAAGAGGACCCAAAGACAGACCTATAAATGAAGACCTGATGGGATTTCAACAAAGGTACCAAGGCAATTCAATTAAAATGGTACTAAAGCAAATGGATAGATAAAAATACAGAAAAAAATAAATCTAGACTCTTATCTTACATATCACACATCTGATTGAGATATAAACCTGAATGTAAAAATTAAAACTATAAAGACTCCGGAAAAAATGTATACAGAAAATCTTCACCACCTGGAGTAAGAGGTTAGTTCACACACAATGTATACCAAATGAGATAAAATTGATAAACTCATCTTTATCAGAATTAGAAACTTCTGACCCTCAAAAGATATTCAGAAAATAAAATTCACAACACACACATCTAAAAAAGAATCTGTTTATGAAGAAATGGCTAATTTTTTTTAAGAAAGAAAGACTTTAGGAGCTGGGGATGTGGCTCAGTGGTGTCGCACTTGCCTGGCATGCATGAGGCCCTAGATTTGATTCCAAGCAGTTGTGTGTGTGTGTGTGTGTGTGTGTGTGTGTGTGTGTGTGAGAGAGAGAGAGAGAGAGACTGGTTCCCAGAATATATAAAGATGTGGGCAGGTATTTCACAGTAAGATACATAAATGGACAACAAACATATGGAAAGGTGTTACAATAAACATCATCAGTCACTAGAGAAAAACGGTCATTAGAGAGACACAACTGTAATTGAGAACCATGGGTACCCAAGAGAATAACCAAAATTGAATATTGGTAAGGGTGTGGAATAATTCAAACACTCATACTTTCCTGGGAGTGCAAAAATGTTCAACTACGTTTTTTATGAAGTTAAACATATACCTACCCTATGACCCAGCAATTCCACTGTAGGTAATTATCCAAAAGAAAGAAAACTTTATGCCCACAAAAAGACTTGTGCATAAATGTTCACAGACCTTTTATTCATAGTAGTCAAAACTGAAAACAACACACATATCCATCAACAGACACTGAACAGACAGACACGAATGGATAAGCAGTTGTGCTTTATTCACACAACAGACTACCACTACTTAGCGACGACAGTAATTGTTGAGACTCTGTAACAAGGATGAATGCTCAGAGTCAAGGAAATTAGACATGAGAAAATGCAAGCTATATACTATTTACACAAACTATGCAGGACTCAAATCAAAGGTAGCTTGGAAAGAGAGGAGAATGACAAACTGCAGAACGTTACCAGGGAACTTCCTGAAGTGAAGGCAACATCAGACACCTAGACTGGAGTCCTGGTTACACAGTTGTATAAAGACATTTTTCAAACCTCAATGAACATTTAGAATCTGTTCATTTCATTACATGTATATTTTACCTAAATATTTTTAAACAAGGAAAAAAGAATAATTAACACTCAATTGTTTTTGATCTCTTTTGTCTCAAAAAAATCTTGTAAATCATAAAATGGCACTAGAATTAGCTCAAGAAGCTTTAGAAAAGAGATTAATTTTAAGTGATCAGTAACTTCCAAATTTAAACTTCAAACACTTTTTATGGGGAAATAAAAAAACTCTGTTCCTAAAAAGTAACACATTTAATGTTATTATTGAAATAATAACAAGAACATGTAAGCACTTAGGTTTTGTAGGACATACTCCAAAGTATGAAGAATATCTAAAGGTTCTACAGCCCACTATAGAGCCAGATGAAAAAGAATTGTAAAGAATCAGACAAGAAATAAAGAACAAAACACAAGCACATCCTCAAGCCATGCATGTAGTCATTTTAATAATTTGTGGCTTAGTTCTACTAGCAAGTCTCTAAATTGATCCCTCTCATAAAAAGGGTCTGCAGGATACAGCCAATCTTTTCCCATTAGTTCTTCCCATATTGCTCCTGGCCTGATCTCTCTAGTGCTATCAACCCAAACTTTTCAATCACAGAGCATATTCTTTTGGAACACACCAGAGCAACTTCTCCACAACAGACCAACTGAAGGCTGAATGAAGACCAGTCAGCCAACAGCTGTCTCAGGCTTCTAAACTCTACCTGTACTTCAATGTGCACTAACATGCTTACCACCCTGGTCATCCATCCTTGACCCCCCCATAAATGGCTTTTTTCTGTACTGTCATCCCCTAATACATCTCTTACTTCCACTTCCACAAACTTCCTTTCATTCCTAAAGTGTAACTTTTCCATGAACTTTTGGAGCCCAAAGAGCCGATCCTCCCAACCTTCGGTGATCACTATGCTGGATACTTGTGACCACTTCAAATACTTGAGCATTTTTACCGAAAGTTCTGCTTCCTTTGGGATCATGCCATCAAACTATCACCTCCTATTCTTCCTAGGCTCTCAGCTACTCCAGTCATTGAGGATTTGGGACCTGTTTATAAAATTTCAGTACATCCATCTCCTACAACTCATGATGCAGACTCCCAATGTCTTTGAAACCAATCCATCTGCCTTTTTTTTTTTTTTTTGTGCTGGGGATTGAAATCAGGACTTTGTGCTTGCAAGGCAAGTACTGTAACCACTAACCTAAATCCCCAGCTACCTGCCCTTTAATATTCCTTTGATTCCTCAACTCCAACAACCTTCATTTATACCCAAACAATCCATTCTAAAGACTGCAACAATATGCAAATTACTCCGCCTCCAACGCCTTGAACTGTAAAATCTCAATAGCTTGTAGTTCTTCAGCTTGTTTTCTATTACTGTAACAGCTGGTCTCTGAGCTCATACCATCTCCAGTATCTATCTGTAAATCCTCTTGTTTCTCCTATCTTTTATACCAATCATTTCCTAACAGGCCCCTCTTAAATTACTAGTACCATCAGTACCCTCCTCTTTCTCCCACTATTCCGTATCAGACATATTTATCCCAACTGAAAAAAACACCTGATCTTAAACTAACATCCCCACTTCCTGTCTTCTCTGGTGTCAGAACAGAATGCTGGATGATCCCAAATAAAGCTAGTCCCACAAATGAATTACTGTATTATAAAATGATGCATCTATCATCAACAAATATATTAATATTTATAAGTTGTTGACAGTTTGGAGTCCTGTGATCTAAATCACTATGAATACCTACTGGCCATCAAAATAAACTGTAAATTTAAAATTCAGTACATTAGATTGAGATTGAAATTGGAATATAATCATTAAACAGAGTTGTTGTTTTCTGACTATAAGTTTTGAAAACATTTGTTTTAAGAGAGACATTTCTTTACTAGTATTCCCAGTATGAAAGGGTTTGAAATTCTAAGGAACCATTCAAATTATATTCGGATTTTCATGTATCAAATTTGGGAATACCGTCTATTCTGTTGTAAAATATGTTCTTCTAACACTGATTAGCTTTTAAGTGATTAGGAAATAACAGTGCCAGTGTAACACGGGAGTTGTGTCAGTCCACATATGAATTTTTCCAGGCAAGGGGAACTGGAAGAGCAGAAAGAAAATTAAAAATTTTCCCGAGGAAAGGGAAAGACCCTCACTCGACTCAGCTACTGCCAAGCAGGAGCCCTTTCAGGTCTACTGCAAGAATGTTAAAAATGATCACTTGCACCCACGGTCCCTCCTCAG
Organism: Hystrix cristata; assembly: GCA_004026905.1. Classification (NCBI taxonomy): domain Eukaryota; kingdom Metazoa; phylum Chordata; class Mammalia; order Rodentia; family Hystricidae; genus Hystrix; species Hystrix cristata. The sequence goes on along the minus strand of PVJO010001980.1, from coordinate 49,222 downwards.
AGGTATGGTTCCAGCACACCAGCAAGCTGCACTTCTTCCTGTGCACACCTCTGTAGCAGCCCCACTGGCTTACAAAGTGACTTTCATTAGCACTGCCTCAAGACCATACAGGCCTGTGACTTCCATTTTTCTTAGATTTTAATAACTTTAACTCTCCTCTGTGGTAGACTCAGCCACACTAAGTGGTTTGACTGGGCTACCCAAGATATCTCATAAGGTACCAATTACGCTTTTGTTAGTACTCTGGTTTGAAAATTGCAGAGGTTTTGAGTAGTCTGCCCTTAACCTTATTTTTCCCATAAATTCTGTTATTTTTAGTGAATAAGCAATCGTGAAGGTTATTTTTAGGAGTACATTTGATATTGTAACAAATGCTTAAATTCTTTAAACATAAAACTGAATGTTGGGCAGCAAATGCCAAGCATACTATATATAAGATTCAGAGATATTCTACGTACTTTTTTTTTTCTTGGCAGTACTAGGGATTGAACCCAGGGAAAGTCTACATTTGAGCTAGATCCTCAGCCCTCTATTTATTTATTTTGAGACAGGGTCTCATTAAGTTGCCCACATTGCACTTGAACTTGCTATCCTCCTGCCTCAGCCTTCAAAACAGCTGGGATTACAGGCATTGGCTACCACATCCAGTTACTTGCACTCTGTGACCTAATAATTACACTAAAAATCCATCATAGAGAAATCGAAGATAGGTATTAATTTCCTACAAAATGATATTAATCAAAATAATTAAAACTGAACAAAATAAATTATTAGCAACAAAGAAGCAATTAATAAACTATAATACATCCATAACACAGAACAGCAGTTTTCATCATTCTCTCTTTCTTTACAAAAGGGGAGAGAGGTGGTACTCCTCCCAAGAAATTACATCCTTTCAATCAAATCGTCCTACTTATCTATGTGACACACTGGGCACCCCTTTCCTGGACAGGTTTTAATGACCAAAATAAGTGACTGAAAAAAGACTATGAAGCCATTGATGGAGCTGTCACAAATAATAATGCATTGGGTTTTGCATGTAACATTAAATGAAAACAGGCAAGTACAAAGTATACATGACAAATCTTCAAATAATGTCTACCACCTAAAATAGTTCATGCTTATTTCAGGTGTTCAATAAATGCCTAGTGAATTAAAGTTAAATATATATAAATACATGTGTGTTGTATGTTACATTTTTTAAAAAAAGAAGTACCAAAAAATATTAATGCTGATTATAACTGGTGGCTTATGGGTGGTTTTTATTGTATGCTTTTTTTCCTCCTCATAAATTTTCCATAAAATATAACCAGAAAAAAAGTTTGTTTTTAAACACATTTAAAGAAATATGCATACAGCTTGCAGCAACGCACTAAAAAATTAAATTACTGTCCCCAAAAATCCACAAAGCCTGGTAAGAGCTAGAGAAAAAGCTCACTCTTCCAAAAAAACAAAATTCAGTTTTAAAAAACACACCACATTTTCTAAAGACATTATCTTCTGTAAACAAAGATTAATACTAGTAATGATAAATGATTAGTGATTAAAACCTTCTCCCTCCAACTTTCTCTTTAAATACTCAGATTTTTTTTAAAACAGTAAAATTTGGCAAAGTACTACAAACTGAAAAAAGAGATTTAAAAAGGCCAAATTAGAAAAGCATATAGAAGATGTTATTTATACCCATAATTAATATTGATAATGAACACAGGCATCGAGATAGTAATCTATAGGAAATGCATCTTTTCCCAAGCATCCATAAGATAGCTATAAAAAGTAATCATCTATAAGGAAAAGCACAATCAGTTTCTTAAATTGGAAAATGTGTAGGCGATAATCTGACCACAGGGCAATGGAAACAAGGCAGGCAGACAGGAAAAATTTGGCACGTAGAATCTGGAGTACAATCTATCTCAAAGAGTTATCCATATTTTTTTTTGTATTTTGGTTTTTTTTTTTTTTTGAGACAGAGTCTTGCCATATATTTCAGACCAGCTCTGAACTCACTATGTAGCCCAGGCTGCTCTCAAACTCCTGCCTCAGCCTCCCAAGTGCTGGGATTACAGGGGTATGCCACCACACTTGGCAAGTTACCTATACTCGTAATCCTAACAAAAGATTTCAAATACATAAAGAAAAACAAAAATATGGGAAAAAAAGGATTGGAAAATTATTTACCAAAATCTGGCAATGCATGTATATCTTTCTTCTTTATGGTCTTGTATGTTTTCTGAATAGTCTATAATGAGAATGTTTTACCTCAATAATCAGTAAGTAAAATAAAAAAGAATTTTGAATAAATTTATTTTTTAAAAGAGATGAAATTTATAGAGAATATCATACTTCATTCCTAAGCTTCATCTCTTTTTTCTTTCCTTCCTCATCATTTGATCAAAAAAATTATCTTAAAAATAGTAAAAGACAAGTGAAGAGAAGATCTAAAAAATCACTCCTTTCTAATTATTACTAACAGTGCTTCGAGTGTATCAACAGAAATCAAATGCAAACTGCAAGCAGGGGCAGGGGACAGCAGAGGTTAATACTGTTGGGGAGTGGTGTGACAGGCATCACAAGAGTAAAATGGACAGTGAGGATTGGTTAGAGAATCGGTGAAGGAAACAACTTACTCAGTAATGCTTTACTGGGCCAGTTAATTCTACACCAAGCCAGGAGCGGTGCAACTCTTGAGGAGACCAGGAAATAGAGCCTGGTTCTAGCAGAACAGAGTGACTGGAAAGAGCTGAGAAGAGAATTAAGTCTAAGGTAGTCACTCCAATTAGTGCTTCAACTGGAAAAAGATTCCTGGAAACTAGAACTAGTATGGACCAAGGACTATTAGCCAACAGAACAGCAGGATAGGTTTTGATATCCTCTTGTGATAAAGGGAGAGGAAAAATGAAAACCAGAGTCAGAGGATGAAGTCACTGAAGATCATTTTCTAGAGGTCTGGTGACTAAGGCCATACAGTAAATAATCATAGAAATCAAAAAAGAAGAGGATCCTGAGTCACTACCTTGGGACAAAACATTCAAAGAAGGAAAGGTAAAACGTGAAGGAGCCAGTTCTTCAATAAATAATACAAAATAGAAATTAAGAAAACAATTCCATTTACAATAACATCCAAAAAATAAAATACTCAGGAATAAATATGCAACCAAAAATGAAATACTTGTAAACTAAACGCTATAAAACACTGTTGAAAGAACTAAAGAAGACAAACAGAAAAGCACTGCATGTTCATGGATAGAAAGACTTAATATTGTTATGACAGCAATAATATCCAAAGTGATTTACAGATTCAGTGTAATCACTATCAAAATTCTGTATTTTTTTGCACAAATGGAAAGCTGATCCTCAAATTAACATGGAATTGCAAAGCAGCCCCAAATAGCAAAAACAATCTTTAAAAAGAACATAGTTGTAGAAATGACACTTCCAGATTCAAACATCACTACAAATCTACTTTAGTCAAAATGGTGTGATACTGACATAATGACAGGCAAGGATACCAAGAGAATAGAATTGAAACTACAGAAATAATGTCATATATTTCTGGCTAATCAAGTTTTGACAAGAGTGCCAAGATCAGTTAACAGAGAAATAACAGTCACTTTAACCTGGTAGTGCTGGGACAACCGGATATCCACGTGGAAAAAGAACAAAATTGAACCCCTGCCTCACACCATATTCAATCAAAGTAGATCAAGGACCTAAATATAAAATGCAAAGCATAAAACTCTTAGAAGAAAACACAGGAGTAAATCTTCAGGACCTTGGATTTGACAACAGATTCTTAGATAGGACAATAAAAGTATGAACAGAAGATTGGAAAAAGTAGATAAACTGGGGGTGTGGCTTGTGTCTAGATGTCCCCCCAAAGCCTCACAAGGTCATAGGTGGGGCTTTTCAGAGGTGGCTGGATCTAGGGTGTGTGATGCCGGGATTAAGGATGTGATACTGGGATTAATGGTTCAATGCTGGGATTAAGGGTACCCCACTCTGGTTGCTGAGTGCTATTTGCCCTAAGGGCAAGTAGCCTGGATGGAATATAAGGGACACAAAGAAGGCTGCTGACCTCACTGGCTATTTCGCTTGCTACTTGGCCTGCTGCTGCTGCTGTTGCTTTGCTGCCTTCTGCCTGCCCTACTTTGCCATGGAAAGTTTCTCCTCTGCAATGCACCCTGACATGCCACCCTGCCTCAGAGCCAGCTGACAATGAACTGAAATCTCTACAACGAGCTGAAATAAACCTTTCCTCTTTCAACTTTGGGTGTTGGGTATTTTGTCACAGCAATAAGAAAAGTAACAAAGACAATTGGATTCATAAAAATTTTAAAATTCTGCACAACAAAATCCATTATAAAGAATGTGAAACAACCTACAAAATGGAAGGAAATATTTGCAAATCAAAATTCTGATAAGAGTCTAGAGTCTAGACTGTACAAAGAAATCATACAATTCATCCACAAAAAGGCAACCAACCCAATTTAAAAATGGGCAAGGAACTTGAATAGATACTTCTCCAGAGAAAATATACAAATTAACAACACATAAAAAAGATGCTCAACCCTATTTGTCATTAGGAAAAGGCAAATCAAAACCAAAATGAAGTACCACTTTATACCCCTCAGGACAGACATAATCAAAAAGCCGAAAATAAAAAGTAGTGGTAAGGACAGAGTGAAATTGGAGCCCTTATACTTACATTCACTGCTGGTAAGAATACAGAGTAGGTCAGTCACTGCAGAAAATATTTTGGTGTTGCTTCAAAAAGTTAAACATAGTATTCTCCATGATCCAGAATTCCATTTTAGATATACATCCAAATTTGAAAACAGGTACTCAAGTACAACTATCTGCATGTACACAGAAGTATTATTAGTAATAGCCAAAATATGTGCATAGCCCAGATATCAATGAACAGATGAATAAAGAAATTGAGGTATAAATACAAAATGACAGATTATTCAGTCATAAAAAATAATGAAGTACTGATACTACGATGTGGATCAATCTTCAAAACACTGTACTCTACTAAAGCAGTCACACAAAAAAGGTCATGTGCTGTATGAATCCATTTACAGAACACAGATTGCTAGTTGACAGGACTGTGGGGAGAGAAAGATGAAAAGAAAGTGCTTGAAGAGCTAATAGGTTTTAAGTAATAATGGTGTAATGGAAATGTTTTGGACCTAGATAAAGTGGTATTTGCATGATATGGTAAATGGTTTATTTTACATTATGTATATTTCACTTCAGCAAATATTATTTTTAAAAAGCCAAGGGCTGTGGCACACACCTGTAGTTCCAGCACTCTAGGGAGCTGAGGCAGGAGGACTGCTTGAGCCTAGGAGTTGGAGGCCAACTCCAAAATTAGACTGAGATGCAGTCTTAAAAAAAAAAAAAAAAACAAAAAACTAGTCCCTGTGCCACAAGGGGAAGGGAGTGTAATAAAAACGGCTTCCAGTGACTGGAAAGGATTAGGAGAAAAGCACCACAAGAGAAAACTGGTTTCAGTAAAGCTGAAGAGATTAAAAACAAAAAGCACTATAAAGAGTCAGAGGAGACCTCAAATCAGAACTGGAGCTCCACAAGCAAAATTAAAAAGGCCAGTAGAAAAGAGGTTGAAATAGCAAGATCAAGTCAGTAGAGTGGAAAGGGCTCTGCTGGAAGGTGGAAAAGAATGAAAACTGACAGCTATGCACTAAGTAAGTAGCACTGCCTCACTGGGATGCATAGAACAGTTTTATTCTGGCAGGATGAAAAACACTTCAGTTGTTTAATTACATTACCAGACTTACATTTATTACTGCCAATTCCAGCAAAGAATTTTGCTCTATTGTTACTAAGTATGACATTTGTTCATAATTTTATTGATTGATTTACTGTAGTATTGGAAGTTGAACTTGAGGCCTTTGCTCTGAGTTAGATCCCCAACCCTTTTTTATTTTTTAGACAGCGCTTCACTAAGTCACAAAGTTGCCCAAGCTGGGCTCAAACTTTCAATCCTCTTGCTTCAGCCTCTCAGAGTGCTGCAGTTAAGGAAGGAGTCATCACACCTATTCACAATTTTATTTTTAAGCAATGCAAACCCTGCAATGAAAAACTAAAGTTATTCCTGCAAAACGCTGAAGACCCATCAAGAAAAACCCATTTTCCCTAGTCTCAAGTCCAAATTTAACTCAAAGTCTCTGTTCTTCATGACCTGACCTTCCTAGCTCAGGTTGTAATAATCCAATAGTTCAAAAAAATTTTCCAAGTGTTTAAAAAAGTTAACTATTGTCTTTCTAAGGCTGCAATTATGGAGGATTATTGTCAAATCGGCAAACTATCTCCCTTTATAAAAAAGAGTCACTTTTATAGCACTTGCCAAAATGTATTTCAGGGAGTTGTTCACATGTGTGTCTCCTCACTCACTACCTCGCACACATCATACACAGGACTAGGATCTTGTTGTATTTGTAGTTATTCACATATATGCACGCATGTATGATCCATGAATGGCTGGCTTCGTACAAAGATGAGTTTTAAAGGAAATGGTATTTTAAAGAAAACGTCAGAAATTAGTCAAGGCAAGAAAATAAAAGTAATGTGGAGGCAGAGCTAAAGCAGAGTCCAAGGTTCTGGCTTCTTTGCTTCTCTACTAAGTACTGTAGCTAAGTGACCTTTGGCAATCAATTACTTAATCGCCCTCTCTGGGCATCAATGTTCTCAACTATGAAACAAAGGAGTTAGACCACATGATGTTAATGTCCCTCCTCAGCCACAAAATTCTATTATTCTATGATATCATCGTGGTTTCCAAATGTCAGCCAAAACACAATTATTCTATGATATCATCCAGTTTCCATATGCCAGTCAAAACTTTAAAAATTCATTTAGTCACGATATTTTAGGTCCAGTGGTATGTAAGCCATTAATGAAAGGGGGGAGAATCACATAAATTATATTAAACCACTGAATATACTTTTAAAGATGCAAAAAGAAAATAAATGAGTTATTTCAAATGTTTCTAATTTATGGAAATAAGCCTAAATGAAAGAGCAGTTTATTCATCAGAATCTAATAAATCAGGCTATGCAGTCAGACTATACCTAGAAAATTGGATGAGACCTAACATTTAACTACATCATAAGGCAAGGAATTACAAATCTTAGACTATAGGAAAAGGGCATCCTTTCTTCACAATTAAAAATACATTTAAGTCTTCACGCTCTGCAGCTGCTTAAGTAATTATCTTGCAAATGACCTAAGATTTTTTACATACTACTCTGCCACATTCAGCATTGTCCTCAGGTATTTTTCCAACAACCTTAAGTATCACAACGGAACTGAGGGTAAGTTAAGTGTATTGATCCACTGAGAGTAGATATTCATACATACAGAACATGAGGATTAAAAAGAGTTAAGAGAAAGAAGATACTCATGATCAACGACAGTGTGGATATGCCCACTTTCTGCCTCTTTTCTTTCAGACTGCCTCCTTTCCAACCAAGACTGGACCCTCCACTAAGGAAAAAGTGGCTAGGCTCATCCCTCTGGTCCTGGGAAAAGAGGTTTGGGAATCTGCTGCAAGAAGGCATGGAAGGGACTCTCCTGATCCTCCTGAGGAAAAGCCAGACACCTGCAGTCTGTGAGTACCTTTCTCAACACCGTCTCTTCAAGAATGTGGTCAAAATCAATAGCCCTCTTAAAAATAATTCACTAGAGTGGCTATTAGTTAGCAATGCCCTGCTACAAGGTGCAAGAGCCACTTACTAAGCGACTCTTCTTCCCCATCCTCCAGATTCCACCTCAGAACTTACCTTTCATAGTAATTCTAGATCTCTAAAAATGAACAGCTAAAGCTATCCATCACAAAAGCTGTGTGCAGATGTGCTTTCACTGATATCTTTGGAAGAAGGCATGTAGAATTAGGAAAGAAAATGGTCACATGACTTTAAATGGATGACTCAGACAGACACACGGTGACCTTCCTCTAACTGAAAATACAGTAGCAGACGACTGACAATTTTTAAAGAGCAAGACACAAACACAAGGTCAGGGAACAAGAGCTCATATCCAATGAACATATATGTCATCTCAGCAAAATACAAGAAAGATTTCATGCATGCCTGTTATCCTATCACTTTGGGAAACTGAAGCAGGAAGATTGCAAGATTGAGCCCAGCCTGGGTAACTTGGTGAATCAGTGAGATTCTGTCTCAAAATAAGAAACAAAAAAGAGCTGGGAATGTAGCTCATTACAAAAGACCTGAGTTCAATCTCCAGTACTGGGAGAAAAAAAAAGATCTGATTCACAATCTAACATTATCATCAGTCAACTTCTTTCACAGCCAACTCCTAACAGGTGCATTCTCTACTTCACCTACCCTTACAGGACATAAGTAACTTACGAGTTGGAGAACTTACAAACATCACTTCTCCCTGAAAGCAACGGGATGCATTTCAAAGTGTTATCTTGGGAACCCAGTTCCAAGGCTACCTGAATTCTTTTGAGTCAAATCACTTTGCTTTCTTCCAAATGTTTGTTCTAAAACAGCAGGCATCTTTCTTTGCTTTCTTTACCAAAAATATGCTCTAACCCCCTAAAATAAGATCTTGTATACAGAATAACAATTGTCCAATATAATATGTAAATAAATGTTGCTACTTATTGAAGGCAATCAACCAACCAGATATCTAAATTACCTAATATGCTGTGATTTGGGTTTTTAATCCGCAAACATGCAAATCTCCATCACTGACTAAATTGTATTTAGGATTATGTGGCATTTGCTTTTTTTTTAATTATAACAATTAAAATTTATCCAAAATTACACAAACTCACAAACCATTACACAGACTTACACACCATAATACATTGTGCCTTTTGCATATAACAACTAGCAACGTAAACAACCACATAGATGCAGTATTAAGTCATAACCACATAAAGTTGACTGTAGGACCTAGTGTTCGTGTTACTGTTTTAAATTTGGATTATTAGGTCCTTGTTTTTAGGATATCTTTATTCCTCTGAATTCTCATTCCCCTACCCCTTTGCCCTCTTCTTGTTCCTTTGGACCCTTTACATATTAGGTGAGATCTGTCCCCTTCTCATTTTGTATCCATTATTTTCCATTTTCTTTGTATTTTGCTTCACTCAAATGAGGGATACCATATGGTACTCAAGCTTGCAAGTCTGGTTTATTTCACTCAGCATTAGATTTTCCAGGTCCATCCATCTCCCTATAAATGACTCTAATTTGTCCTTCTTTATAGTCAAGTAGTATTCCATTATATACAGAGACCACATTTTGTTTATCCAGTTATCTGTTAGTGGATATACAAGCTGCTTCCACAATTTAGCTATTATGAATTGTGCTGCTATAAACATGGGTATGCTGGCTGGGGATTTAGCTCAGTGATTATAGAGTGCTTGCCTTGTAAGCACAAGGGCCTGAGTTCGATCCCCGGCACCACAAAAAACAAAAACAAACAAACATGGGTATGCAAGTACTGTTGTAGTAAGACGTCTTTAGCTCTCTGGGGATGATACCTAGTAGAGGAATGTCTGGGTTGTATGGGATTTCTACTTTCAGACCTTTGAGAAATCTCCATACTGATTTCCATAATGGTGGTACTAGTTTGTATTCTCACCAACAGTGTTAGGAGAATTTCTTTTTTGCCACAGCCACGCCAGCATCTGTTATTGTTTGATTTCCTAATGACTGTCATTCTTTCTGGAGTAAGATGGAATCTTAGCGTTGTTTTAATTTGCATTTCTCTAATGGTTAAAGATGCTGAACTGGGGCTGGGGATTTAGCTCAGTGGTTAGACTGCTTGCCTTGCAAGCTGAAGGCCCCGAGTTTGATCCTCGGCACCAAAAAAAAAAAAAGATTTCCTTTATCATATTCAGGTATGGTCCTTCTATACCCGTTTTCTTCAGAAAAGGGTGCTAGATTTTGTCAAAAGCCTTTTCTGCATCTATTGATATGATCATGTGATTTTTGACCTTGCTCCTGTTTATGTGGTATATTACACCTATAATCTTACATATGCTGAACCATCCTTGCATCTCTGGGATGAAACCTACCTGATCATGGTGTATCACCTTTTTGATAATATGCTGCGTTCTATTTGGTAATATCTTGCTGAGGATTTTAGCACCTATGTTCATTCAGGAGATTGGCCTATAGTTCTCTTTTTTAGTTGGGTCTTTCTCTAGTTTGGGGATCAGGGTAATACTGGCTTCCTTAAATAAATTTGAGAGCACTCCATCCCTTTCAGTTTCTTTGAACAACTTGAAAAGAGTAATGGTGATATAATCTCCTTAAAGGTTCTGTAGAATGTGGCTGTGAATCCATCAGGTCCTGGGCTATTTTTTAGTTGGTAGACTCTTTATTACTGAGTTGATTTCTTTGCTTGTGATTTTGTTGTTAAGTGTATTAACGTCTTCCTGGGTTAATTTTGGTAGCTTGTTTGTGTATAGAAATCTGTCCATTTTTTCAGTATTTACCAGCTTGATGGAATGTAATTTTTCAAAGTAGTTACTATCTTCTGGATTTTGACAATGGCTGTTGTGATTTCACCTCTGTCACTTCTAACTGTATTTATATGGGTCATTTCTCTCTTTCTCTTAGTGAATCTTACTGATGGCTTGTCTATTTTATTTATTCTTTCAAAGAACCAGCTCTTCATTTTTTTTTTTTTTAGTTTCAATTTCATTAATTTCTGCTCTCATCTCTATAATTTCCCTCCTTAGTTTCGGCTTGGGGCTGATTTGTTGCTGTTTCTCAAGTATCTCAAGATTTTTTTTATAAGGTTATTTATTTGGGCTTGTTCTCTTTTCCTAATGTGTGCATTTATTGCAATAAATTCATATGTGCAATAGTATCTATGCTGATAGCAATCCTTATGTCCAGTGAAAAACATCATATTTCACACACAAAGAAATGAACAGTCAGAAACATTTATTACATGCCTAGCCACACAGAGCAAAACATAGAAAACTCAAATACACAGATTCCAAATCCAACACTGTCCCATACTATATTATCTATTAAATACCCACAAATATGTGTGCAAAAATATATAGAAACCTTAAATATGTTTCTTTAGATTTGACTTAGTTTTCTCTTTTAATATATAATAGAATAAGTTAAACAAGTTTAGGGAAGATGTAAACAACAAAAATAATTATTGGTCATACCAGCTTCTATACAAGATAAAATAATAGGGATCAGAATAATCCTGTCATTTAAATAACCAAAAAAGAGACAAAATGTATTACACAATTGTTTAAAACACTGAACATCAGGAAACAAATAGTGATCCCTCAAAGAAGGGACTGCAACTAGTGAGTTCTACAACTACAGTGCAGAGTTGAGAAGACAAAGGTGAAAGTCCAGAAAGATAGTACAAGAAGCACAAATTACCAGAAAGGAAAGCTGAACAGAGAAAGAGATTCAGATCTGCAGGGGGGTTTCCTTCCAGTATTCAGCTGAGTACTGATCAGGGCATGCCTGTAAGAAAAGCACACAAGAACAGACCAGGATAAAAGGCAAGAGTACCTAGCACTCATGGAGGTTTGCAGCCATTTCCACCAGCCAGAATGGAAGACAAGACCACAAGACCTAAAAGGATCAAACTGCTTCCAAGCAATTTAAGTGCACTCTGGAACAAAATCCAAGAATATTTATAGAAATACAAAAATATTCAGCTGCCTAAAAACTAAAATTCACAATGCCTGCCATCCAGTAAAAAATCATAAGGCATGCAAAGAAATAAGAAAACACATATACAGATAAGTAAATTGACTGAAATCAACCCAGAACATGCACAGATGTTAGAATTAACAAACAAGGATACAGAAATAACAAACATAACTGCACTCTACATGGTCAAAAAGTATAGAAGATAGAAAAAGACCCAAATCAAATCTCTAAAAATGAAAATGATAAAATATTAGACAAGAAAATGCATAAAATTAACAGCAGGTTAGGCATTTCAGGGGGAAAAAAAAGGACTGGAAACTTTATTCCCCAGTTTTTAATTATTATAAAACGCTTTTGCCAGAAATTTTTTTTTTCCCTCAAGGCTGGGGATCAAACTCAGGGCCTTCCACTTGCTAGGTAAGCACTCTACCACTGAGCTAAATTCCCAACCCTGCCAGAATTTTTTTTTAATATTTCACATTCTTCACCTGTTCTATGGGCCAAGAGTCTACTGAAAGATTGTTACGTGTCAAGCTATATGCTCAGTGCAATTAAGAACAGACAGAAAGTGATGGGAGAAATAATACGGGTCTGCTTACACAGGGTGTGGAGCTTTAGAAGCCAACATGGGATGTACCTTACCTAAGACAGGGTACAGGTTGGGGATTTAGCTCAAGTAGTAGAGCACTCACTTAGCAAACACAAGGCCCTGAATTCAATCCCCAGCACCTCAAAAAAAAAAAAAAAAAAAAAATTCCATGACAGGGTACAATGAGAGACAGACAGGAAAGTTATGCAACTTCAAAGAAAATAAATTCTCAAAAATATTAAAACTTCCATTGATAAGTGTAAATTTAATCCAATTACTATTTTGGGTAACTTAGAATGCAACAGGCAATGATCAAGAGAACAATAAACCCAGTAAGGTACAAAGTAGGGAATCAAAAAGTCTTTCATTCATTTATTTTTCAACTTTTACTGAACATTTATGTCTCAGATACTGTTTTAAGTGCTTGAAATATGGAGTGGAATGACATAAATGATCTCTACTCAGAGAACTAACTTTCCTATAGGCGAGACACACACACACACAAATATCAAGTACTTAAAAGTCATTAGGCAGAATGCACTGGTATCAACAAATAACACACTTTTTTTTTTTTTTTTTTGGTGCCGGTGATTGAACTCAGGCACTCTAACACTGAGCTAAATTCCAAAACCCAGCAATAAACTTTTGACAAACTGGAAGACAAAGGTCTCTGAGAAAGTGACATTTTAAGTTGAGATCTAGAATCCTCCAGCCATGTACAGATCTGCGACAAGCATGTAAGGCAGAGTAGGCATCTAGTACAGACCCCTGGGTGAGAAAGTTTGGCACCAAGGGAAATAAGCAGGTAGCGCTGCAGGGCAGCAGGGATAAGAACTGTTCCAGGTGGGAGGTAAGAGTCTTTAAATATATATTTATTTATAAATCAGGACAAGCTGAGCAGATTAAATATTTCATATTTATTATTGTTCATTTCCTTAGGTACAATAGCTATCGTAAATTTTTTATAAGTCTATCTTTAAGATGCACATACTGAGATTTTTAATGAAATCATGTGTCTAGGTTTGTTCAAATAATCTAACAAGAGAGGACAGTGAGAGAAAAGAGTGGAGCAGAGGGTGGGGTAGTAGAAATGAAGCAAAACTGGCCTTGCGTTGGTAACTGTTAAAGCTAAATGAGGGGTACATTTAGCTTCACTGCACTATTCTGTCTACTTCTGAATGTTTGAAATTTTCCATAATAAATACATTTAAAATCCAAAGGGGACTATAAATGCTCCCTTCACAGGATATCTTAGGGAGGTAAAACTACTCTGTGTGATACTGTGGGGGATACATGTCACTATGCACTTTTCAAAATCCATATAACTTAACAACACAGTTTGTCTTGACATGAATTTCTAAAAATGAATGTAGGTCAGAATACAAAATGTGACAGATGCCAGGTCTTGTGGCACTGAGAGGCACCCGTAAGTTTTTCTCATCAGGGGTTCCCAAATGTCTAAGAACCCTGGCACAATGTGCAAAACTTAGTACATGTGATTATCTATGCCTCTGTCTAAGGCAAGGGCCCAAGGATGCCACAGAAAAGGTTGAGAACCACCAACATTTCTCCCTAGTAGTAATTTAGTAGGCTGAAGTGAATTGCTATTGCCGTTAACCTAAAGACAGTATCTCACCCATCAAATGGAACACCTACAAGAACACTACTACACAGCCATTACCACTAGTGTATAATATTTTACAACTCTGAAAGTTGTGAGTCATACATACACCAAAAAAAAGGCAGCAAATTATATCTAAGTTTCTGTTACAATATTCTATTTTGATAACGCCATCTCATTTAGTCTAAAATAAAGCATTATTTTTGTGCCACTAAGGGAAGAAAAGCTGTCAAGTAACTGGTAATTATAAAACACTGATTATACAACAATTTCCATTTCAGGGAGGTTCAAATGTGGAAAAACTACATAACCAATTGCACATGCCATTCAAAAGGTAAATTTAGCTGAGTGACCTCACAGATCAACTGAAACTGTTCAGGGTAAATCTAGGAATATGTATTTTGTTTAAGCTCCTCATTTGATTCTTGTTAAAGACTAACAGTACTGCTGATCTTCACAGGCAGCATAGTAGAGAAAACATGTACTTTAGAGTCACATAACCCCATTTATCTGAGACTTCCAGCAAATTCTGCAACTTCCCAGAGCCTCAATGGTACTTGTTAAAAAAAAAAAAAAGAAAGAAAAGAAAAGAAAAGAAAAGAAAAAAGGAAAAGTGCCAATACCACCTGCTTCCTACACTTGATGAACTGAAAGAAAGCACATGAAGTACCTGGCACATATCAAGTTGTGTCCATCCTCCTCTCTAAACACAGGTGATCCTTACAGACCTGTGCGCTTTCTATTCCAGCTTCAAATTTATGTAAGAATGAGAGTGGGACGTATGAAATTCACTCAGCACTATTACTACTTGGAACAGAAAAACTAACCATTTGATAAGTTTATAATGTAATTCTGCAATATACACACATATGTCTTGTTGCATGACATTTTAAGTTACTCCCTGAATGAAATCCATTTAACAACATTTGGATCTGAAAATATTATACTTGATTTACATCAACAAGGATAACACAAAAAGTATACTTTTAGTATAATTTCGGCATAGCTAATGGTTCTTTTTATGTACAAGTTTTTGTTTTAAGATGTACACCTGGCAAGACTTCTCAGAATACTAGCTTAAGTGCATCAAAACCGTAGAGGCAATGCCACAGAACTTCTCAATTCACAGTGCTTGAATATATCTGTTCCTAAAAGTGAGCCTTAAGACACAAACAGCATTTCAGGCAGCACCTTCAGAACTGATTCATCAGTTCTGGATGTGACTCGCTGGGACAGGTTTAGCCATTAACTGGAGAGAATTCTCTCATGTGTGTACAAAAAAAACCCCACCACGAACAAACAAAAGAAACCCCACCAAACCTCAGACCCACAAATGCATAACGTCTCAGTCCTGCTGTCTCAAAGAGGAATACATGGACTCAAATTAATGCTGCATCAGTGCCACCAACTCTAACCCAAGTGTTCACCCACCTCCAACAACACCTACCCTCAGGGATCTGGGCCCTGCAGCAGGTTATGCCAGTCCATCGCAGAGAGGACCCCTCACCACCTTTCCCCACCAAGCACCTGGCCCAAAACTTAAGAGGAAAGAGAGGTGCTGGGAGGAGAACACGTGGCTCACCTTCTGCCTCCCACTTCTCCCACAAAAGAAAGGCTCTTTTGGCGCCAATGCCCAAATCTGAAAGCTGGATTCCTCCATGACTCCTCCCTTTCCTTTGGCCCTCAGGTCTTTCCCATTGAGTCCTCCCCAAATCCCCAAATCTTGCAATATCCTCACAAATCCACCCACCCCTTCAATTGATTCCATTCATCATCTCAAAGCTGAGGCAGGAAAATCCCAAGTTCAAAGGCTAACCTGGCCTACATAGTGAGTTCAAGGCCAGCCTGGCCTACCTAGCAAGGCCCTATCTCAAAAAAGCAAAAACTAAAATAAAGATAAGGCTCAAATGTTTACTTTTCTGAGACATCTTCTCTAAACTTGTGGTGGACTTAATGTGGTCAGCCTGAGCCAGAATGCTCAGCTGGAATGAGCTGGTGTGATGCTGGGCATAGAGGATCCACATGAGCACTGTCGCTGACGCAATATAAAGCAGAGTGGGAGCCGAAGCTAGGCGGTGGGCTGTTTCCCAGGAGAAGCTCTGCTGCGGCTGGTTCGCCTGAAAGGAACTTGGCTAGTCTCATCGAGGAAGGAGCTCTGGTTGTCATCTCTGCTGCCAGCATCATGTCCTGGTTCCGGTGAAGATTTCTTCAGCCATCGTCTGCAGAAACAGATGTTCATGGGACAGTGCTTGGGCTCCCAGCCCTCAATTGGATCTTTCGGGTCTCCAGTGCCTAAATAGACATTCGGCACTTTCTGCATTTGGCTTGTGGGTGAATATTGTAACTTACAAATGTCCTCTACTAAATCTGCTCTCTTACAAACCATTGACTCTAGAAAAACCTAACTCAGACAAAACTCTCTAAGCCTTTCTTCCCGCCTACTAAAGTAGTTTTATCACAGTCAATAGTAACCGCTACTAGCTGGATGTGGTGGCATACGCCTATATTCCCATATCCTGGGAAGCTGAGGCAGGAGGATCACAAGGTGGAGCTTAGCCTGAGCAACTGAGTACCTTAGAGGGAACTTGTCTCCAAAAGAGATAATAATAATAATAATGATAAAAATAACTAAAAAAAAAAAAAACAGCTGGAGATATAGTTCAGTCAGAAGGCCCTGGGTTCAATCCTCAGTACCAAAGGAGAAAAATTTTAAAAAAAAGAAAGAAAATGAAAAGTAACCACTACAATAATATATCAATCAGTAATATAACTCTTATTTCAGTGTTATAGTCACAGATAATAACAGTCCTTTACACAAAATTCTCAGTTCTTTGAAGAAAGATCTAAGTCTTATCACCATTTTCCACCACAATATATCATATTGGTTTTGTTTTAAAAAATTTTCTTCTAGACTGCTTTGGGGAACAATGACTGATGAACTGATTTTAAGATCTGATCAAACATAACTCTGCCAGCATTTATTTATTTATTTTATTGTGATACTGGGGATTGAACCCAGAGCTTTAGCACTGAGCCACATCCCCAGCCCTTTTAATTTTTTATTTTGAGTCAGTGTCTCCCTAAATCACAAAGTTGGCCAGCTGG
Source organism: Hystrix cristata (assembly GCA_004026905.1). Classification (NCBI taxonomy): domain Eukaryota; kingdom Metazoa; phylum Chordata; class Mammalia; order Rodentia; family Hystricidae; genus Hystrix; species Hystrix cristata. The sequence continues at coordinate 32,208 of PVJO010001980.1, read as the reverse complement.
ATCCAAACTTGTGATCCTCCTGCCTCAGCCTCCCAGAGTGCTGGGATTAAAGCTGTGTGATACCATGCTAGCCAGAAGGTATTTATTTTAAGAGGAGGTGCAAGTTACCCAAAGTGAATTTCTAACTCTGCCGCACATCAGCACTACTCTATCAACTACGACTGCAACAACCACTACTACTCCGAATATTATTCTTATCAAAAAACTGCCACACATCTGCAGTAGTTAAAGTCTAGGCTTACCAGCCATTTACACATCATGGAATGACCACAGCCTTTATCCTTGTTTCCTTCTAAAACTCTTCTGCAAGGACAGTAATGAAATCACTAAGACGTCAAACCACAAGAACCAACGGAAAGGGAAAGACAACAAAGCATACATTCCAACAAACTTTTCTAAGTTATAAAAAGCAGTTACAGGAGAGGTCATTGTCCTCCAGGACCCCTGAGAGGCTGAGCTCCGAAGGCACAAAAGGACTACTAAAGGCTGACCTGAAGCTCAGGCCTGACCAGGGAGGAGCTACTAGGCAAGTATTCACAACAGTTGGCTGCTCAGGTCCAACAGAGACCTGAAGCTTTTTCTGAGAAAACTGAATCACAAAGGCAGGAAAACTGTAAGTAGGAGAAGTCAAAGTCTATAACCTGAAGGGCGATACCCTCCACTCCTCCCCCAACCAGCTAACTCAAACCTGGTGGCCAGTGTATCACCAAGCACACCCGCGGGAGGAGTCTGGAGGTTTCTTTTCTGCAGACGCTGACCAGCGCTAAAGATGTAAAGGTACCGCCACTTGGGGCAGACTCCCAATGAAAAGCTGCCCACACTTCAAAGAAAGGCACCAGATCACCAGCACACACATGTGCTTGGTTCCCCCAGTCAACACCTTGGCATCTCACTCTGCATTATACACAGCCAGGGATCACCAGATTTTGTGATCTACACAAATTCAGAAAAGAATCCTGAAATAAACAGGTACAATACACTGGAGGAAGCAAAAGAAACATTAAAAAATATTAAACATCCTAAAAAGAAAACCAATAAACACACACCCCTCAGAGATAAGTAATGATAATACACCCATAAAATGCGATGAAATGGAAACAAGAACAAAAAGAGATTCTAAAATTTAAAAACATGATTAACATTTAAAAATAAAAGTGTGGAAGACAAAATTGAGAAATTCTCCCCTGGTCCATTCCTTTCAGTACAAAGAAATAAATAAGAAGCAAGATAAGAAAATCTGAAGTTCAATTCTAGGAGATTCAATAACCAAACCAACAAAGTCAAAGAAAGAACAAAACAGAAAAAATGAAGGGTAGAATGTTATCAAAATAATAACAGGCATTTCTGAAAAACTGAAAGCTCTGAGTCTCTAGATTAGAAAGGTCCAGGGGGTGGGGATTTAACTCAGTGGTAAGGCCCTGAGTTTGATCCCCAGCACCCCAAAATATAAAACTAAAGGGTCCAGTAAGACAAAAAAGAAAAGAAACAAACCACACACCCACACAGAAGCTTTCAAACTTGAAAATGTCTGAGGGAAAGATAATGACTTTCAAAAAACAACAGGGGGGAAAAAAAGGAACCAGAATGGCTTTGGATTTTTTTTGATCTAAAACCCTTAAGGTAGAAAACAATGAAAATGTCATCAAAATGGAATAAAAATTATTTTCAACCTAATTTCTACATTCAGCCAAGCCATCTATAAAATATTAGGATAGAATAAATACCTTCAGACACCCAAGACTTCCAACAATCACTTTTCCTTCAGCCCTTCTCAGGAATGTATGGGGGATACATACTGGCAAAAACAAGCAAGCCAAAAGAAAAGAAGATAGGAGATCTAGGACAGGAGAGAAGGGATGGGAAATCCTACTGTCCAAATTGAAGCGAGAGGATTCAAGGCTCCCGATGGAGCAAGGAGTCCCTAAGAAGAAACCAGTGGAATCAACAGATGACTTGATGCGCTACTTGCAAAAAAAAAAAACGAAAGAAACCACCAAACAGCATTTAGCATATCTCTTGGAATAAGAGTTCAATTATGATTATGACACAAAGACATCAAATGCCTGTTCTATACTGGTTTAGAAATATGAAAATAAAAAATGAGGGGAAAAACACAAGAACTAGTTGACTTAGCAGTGAACCATAGAAAACAAGGCCTGGAGGATTCAAAGGCCAAAGGCAGGAAATCACTGCATTTTGTTTTAAGCCGTTAGTGCTGAATTTGATTTTTTAAAAACTATGCCCATGTATTAATTGGATTAAAACAATTTATTCTCATGCCAAGAACAATTACTTCAATTTATAAAGCTCTCAATATCAACTTAATTTATAAGTTTCTTACTGGGAATTCTAAAGTCACTGTCTTAGAAATATTATAAAATGGTTAGTTTCCATAACACCTTTCAGAAGGCATTTAACCCACACTGATTCAAAAATATGATACAAAAATACTATTTCAAGTAGTCTTAAACACCACAAGTTTCTATGAAAAAGTCTATTCTGAGAATTCAGGATGCCTGGTAAACATCTTACTGCTTGCTGATCCCCAGCCAGGGGGAGCCAAGGAGTCCTGTGAAGGTAGACTGTGTGACAGAGGTGGGAAGGGACAGAAAGAAGACCAGGATCTGGCAAGATGGAGAGTCTAGAGACCCCTGTTAACAGGCTAACTCAACAGGCTAACTGTATCTGAAAAAATACTGCAAGCAGTGTCTCTTACCCCAGGGATGGGTAAGGGAGTTGCAAGACAATGCGCCCCCCCTCCACTCCCCACAGCCCATTTCTGGGCAAAAAGTGGATGTTCATCAATCAGGTGCTTCCTTGGCTTCAAATAAAAAATTAGTTCCTTGTTTACAAATACATCATTGCAAGTACTAACTAGCAATGATTTCTTTTCCATGATGCCATAATCCAACTTGTATATACCTAATACCTCGTTTCAGTCAATGAAATGAGTCTTTGGCCTACATTAACATTAGGTTTCATTTTAAAAAAAGATTATGAACTGTGTGAAAATGAGTAACTTATTTAAAGCCTCACTTTCCTCATCTCTGAAATGGAAATAATGACACCTACCTCCTGGGGTCGCAGAAAGTAGAAGTAAAAAGTATAAAGCATGCGGGGCTGGGCATGTACAAGCAGTCAACAGATGGCAACCTCTAGTTGTCCTCTGTCCCTTACCCACCCAGGGTTGGGAAAAGAGAAGAAACACATGTAAAGAAAGTCACAAATCAGCTAAGTTCTTTTAGCAACAACGACAAAACTTTACAAAAGCATGTATAATGTCTTAATATTTTTAATATTATATGAAATTTATTTATAAGCGTTATTTTTCCTCAGTCTTGTGTTCCAGGACTAACCCAATTTGCAGTTTTAATTCAGCTAGACTAAGTTCAGCCAGTTCACCTGTGCTACAAAGATTAAGAATGACCCATTACACAAACACACAACTCTTTGGTAAGAGACTACAAATCCATACATGCAACAATGTCTAAACAGTCTGCCAAAAGCAATTTCATTTCAACGATGAGTTGATCTCAAGAGACCTCAAGAAAGTCCCCTAACTTTAAAAAAAACTAAAAACTGACAGATAATGGATGCTTGAAAGAATAACTTTCCCCCAGACACTCAGAAGCAACGTACCCTGAGACGAAATGAAGGCACTGCCATCACACACAAAAGAAAACTAATGTCTAGGTATTCGCAACTAGCAAAGAATTCCCTTTGGGGGCCATATCTTCCTCCAAGTGGTTATTTCTGGAATCCACAAAGTCCTAACTGAAGAACAGCATCTTTTTTCAAATAATTCTTCAACTAACGAAGCTAAATAGGTAAAAAGGTCCTCCAACTGACCCAAACGTACTCTAAGAAGGTGAGTGGTAAGTGGCCTGGAAATGCAAGATCAGTTCAAACTAAAACAAACCCAGAAACGAACACCAGAAAGGTACTGCAGAAGCAAAAAGATCTGCTACCTGGCTATTCATCCACTATTTAAAAATATGCTTATCGCTTCCAAGATTTGGAGGCTGCCACAAATATTCTGTGCTCTGATAACCTCTCTCTGTCACTTTTTTTTTTTTTTTTTTTTTAGTAAAAGTAGGTAACCAGAAAGTAGGGGCACACCGGTGTGGCCTAGTGGGGTATCAAAACCACAGCCGAGCGCTTGCCAGTTTAGTCTAAAACGTGGACTTCGAAGTATGCAAACTCCAGGGCCCTCGCGTGACAGGCCCAGGGAGAGTCGAGGAAATGCGAAAAGCTGCAGAGGCCCTTGACCCCAGGAGCGGGGGTTCTTGGGGCTGCAGCGGGTGGAAGGGGCCGGATCTGGGCAGCGCGACGCCCGCCGGGTCCCGGGGGCGGCGGGCACCACACCTCCCGCCAGCTCCGCGGGAGAGGCCGGCTCCGCGGGGCCGGGCGCCGCGAGGGCACGGCGGGTGCGGGGCGCGAGGCCGGAAGCGGCGCACTCACCGATGAGCCGGCGCACCTCGTCCTCGCTCAGGTAGAGGCTCACGCTGGGCCCCGCGCCCGCAGGCTGCAGTGCGGGGGGCCGCGGAGCGGCGGCGGCGCCGGGCGCGGGCAGCAGGGGCAGCAGCGCCAGCAGCAGCAGCAGCGGCGGCGGCGGGACCCCCAGGCCCCGGGCTCCGGGGAGGCGGCCCCGGCTCGGCCGCCCGAGCCGCGCAGCCCCGCGCATGGCCGCCGCCGCCGCTGCGGAGAAGGAGCGCCCGCCGCCCGCCGCGCCGCCCACCCCCGGCTCCGAGCCCCTTACAGCCCCGAGCCGGGGGCGGCCGCCCAGCTCATCGCGCCGCCGGCCCGTGGCAGCCAGCCGCCGCTTCAGACCGCCAGCGCGCGCCGCCGCCGATGCCGCCGCCTTCCCGGCGGCATCGTCCACGGCGGGGGGCTGCCCGCGAAGGCGCGCCCGTGCGCGTCGCCGCCGGCCCAGGAGCGCGCACGCACGCACGCACGCGCAGCCCGCTCAGCATGGCGTGAGACTGGGCCGCGGCGCGAGGCTTTAAAGTGGCCGGGCCGGGGAAAGGGCACTCCAGGCACCGCGCCGAGAGAGCGGGGCTCTTCCCGTGTGTTCCCCGTGCCTTGTGTTTACTGGTCGGTTGTCTGTGAGCGTCCTTCCTCGTCGCAGGCCCGACGGAGGCCGACCACAGCCGCACGTGCCGCCGAGTGGACGCCCCACCGCCGATCCTGCTTGCGGCCGCGCTAGTCACAAAAAACAAGCTGGCTTTCTTGTTCGTTAAGAGAGCCTACGTAAATAGACATCACCCTTTCTTTATTCCACCATTGGAGATAATCTTCAGCATTTCCACATCCAGTCTAACGGTGTTATACTCTATATGCTTACTTTCCAGAAAGAACTTAACAAACTTAAACTTTTATTTTTACACGTTACAAATTTTTATTTCTTATACACACTCCTTTTGCACCCTGGGATTGTTAATCTATGATCCTTCCCAGGTTTCAACAGCACCCTAGTATTAAATAACGTGCAAAACTGTGTGTGTGTTCTCCAATGTGCGTGTGGACATCTGTGTCTGCTTGAGCGCACATACGCAGAGTGTGCATTTCATCATGACTTCAGGGGAGGCTCATCCCTCCTCCATCAAGAAGTTGGGAATCAGGAGATACATACATCTGAGCAGCCGGTGAAGTTGAGTTTTGTTTTGCAGTACTAGGGCTTGAACCCAGGGCCTTCGCACTGAGCTACAGCCCCATCCCTTTTCAGTTTTTATTCATTTATTCTGAGACGTGGTCTCACCAAGTTACCCAGGCTGGACTCGAATTTGCAATCCTCCTGCCTAAGCCTTCCGGAATGTTGGAATTACAGGCAGGGATCTCTACGACCTGCTTTGAAGTACTGTATTTTTGTGAGACTCCCCCCATGGCAGACTTGCTCCAGGAACCCCCTCACTCAGGGAGTTCCTCCTCCAGGGGTCTGTGGGTAGCTTCACATACTTCACCAGGTCTCCCGCCTGGTCTCTGAGAAGCAGCTGTTCCCCTTTGCACCCAGCTTCAGCATGCAGTTGCTGCACCAGCTGTGAGGCCCTACAAAGGCAGCTATTTTTATCCTCTGGGAAGGATAGGGAAAGAGATGGGCTAATGGGGAAGGAAATGGTGAAACTTGGTTTTCTCCACTAGAAAGAGGGATGGGTTCTGTTTAGAGGTTAGCTGGCCATGATTTATCAAGCATCAGCTCCTGGACACAGAGTACAGCACCCCACATCCTCCGGGAGGAGACTAGGAAGAGGTCGAAGGCTAAAGAAAAATGCACCATCTGAGAATGACAAAAGTCAGCAAAAACACTTCTGTTGGGCAGCTACCACCATGTAGTAAGAGGCCAGGGCCCTGCCAGGAAGGACTTGGGGCTGGGAACATGCTGTGAGACATTTAAAAAAGGATAGCAAGTTCCCTGAATTCTTGAAAAAAATGTTAATAGTCTCCAAGTAAGTTCCTGTCTTTTAGAGATCCTTTTGATACTTCTAGATTTCCCTTGGTCAATGACTTCTTCAGGCAAGCTGTGATATAAACAGCACAGAGCTCTCCGGCCTGGCCAGATTCTGGTACCTGTTCATTATGTAACCTTGGGAAAAATCACTTAAAACTCTCCACACCTTGGTTTTTTCATTCATAAAAAGGGGGTGTTAATGCCAGATTTACAAGGCTTTTACAGGATTTAATTAGAGAAACTATAAATAAAACACCTAGGCAGACACCAGGAGGTTCCTGTTACTATTGTTGTTATTAAAATGAGCCCTACCCCTATAATGACCACGTCCTCTGAAAGTTTCACCACCACTTATTTTCATCCTCAAGAACTTCATTCACTAACACCATACCTGGCCCAGAGCCTGTGATCAGTACACATTCACGAAGGGCATCATACTAAGCACTGGGACACAAGAGTGAGCAAAGTGCTTCCTTGAGGACATAAAATAAGGAGATGTTTATTGCACATTTTCATCAGCTCTGTGAAGAAAAAGTCAGTGGTTCTCAAAGTGGGATTCCCAGTATCATGATCACCACGTAATTTTACAAACGCAAATTCTCAGGCCCTACCCTAAATGAACAAAAGTAGAAAGTGGGAGTGGGGGTGGGCAGGAATCTGTGGTTTCATAAACTCTCCAGGGGCTTCTGATGCCAGCCACTCAGTTAAGAAAAGCTCAGCTCTATGTCTCCTTTTGTCTGTTGCAGGTACTTCCTCCCTGGTCTGCTTGCTTTCTTCCTTCATTCTTCAGTCTGTCCCAGTGGAGCAGCCAGAGCCATCCTGTCCAACATCAGTCAGCCTGATCATGTGATCATGTCACTTGGTGGCTTACAGAGTGTCAATGGTACTTCAACTCATCTAGAATAACAGGCAAGTCACCTATGTGCTGTCACAGCAGTTCTCACTCTCCACCGTCCTTCCTTCCCTTCAACCTTGTCTCCTTCGTTTCCCCCTTTCTCAGCCCCAGCTACAATGGCTTCCTTGCTGTCTTCCAACATACCAGACACAATTCTACCTCAGGATTTTTTCACCACTATTCCCTGAGCCTGGAATTGTTCTTCCATCTGACATCTGCATGACTTCATCTCTCATCTCCTTCACATTGATGCTCAAATGTTAACAGCTGAATAAGATTGAAGTTGCAAACTTTCCCACACTTTAGTTAAACCTTCAGAGAAGGAACCTGCTGCAGGGCTCTCTCTCCTGTTTGCACAGAGCGCCTGATCTTCACATCACCTCAGTCCATTCCTGCAGAGGAAGTGTCCTCTCTCTCCCCTTCCAAGGTGTGGGTGGCAGCTTTTGACATTTCCCAGGAAGCCTAAGAGTAAAAATGCTAGGAAGCCCTGACCTTAGCCTCCTGAGGTTTCTTGGCCTGGAAGAAATGAAGGCAACAATTATGATCACGCTCCACACATTACCCTCACTCTTAGTTTTGCTTGTCATAGTGGTCGACCTTACCATCTTCAGAACTGTTATTTTGCTCTTTTAAAATAGGCCAGCCTTGGGCTTGACATGCCACAGTTTGAGGGGGTGGGAGCACTGTGCAGAGTGCTCAGGAGCAGTGTGGGGGCAAGGCCATGGAGACCATGGAAATGACAGGGTTCCATGCATGCACTCCGGGCAGGCTCATGTACCTACTGGCCGATGCCGGCAGGATAGACACCATTCTTACCCAGAGCTCACAGAGCTGGAGGACAACTCCCCAACTTGGACTGAACTGTGCCCACTTGGCTGGGGGGAGTGGAGAGAGTGGCTCTACAGTCTGAAAATGATGCCTTCCTCTGCAAGGAGCATTTGGGAAAGCCTCTCTCTTTGTAAACCTCTCTGCAAGTAGTATATTAACCCACTTGCTCCGTAAAAGAGTCAAGCAGCAAAGAAGTACATGGAGTAAAATACGAACATTGTCCACATACGCCCTCATTTATCTTCCCCACTACCCAGTGTAGTATATGTTCTTATAGCCCTTTCTCTATGCATGTATTACGTACATGCATACATATTTAGACACACAACTGTGTGTGTGTGCATGCGGCATGCATGGTTTATTCAGTTTTAGGAAATGGAGTCATATGCACAATCATACTCTTCTACACAGTTTGCTCTTTTAACTAATGAAAATAAGTTGAGAGCTTGAGGATTTTCATACAACAGGGCATCCAGTGGCACCTCCAGGGTGTCCTTTGGTTGAGATGGACCCCGATTTTACTAGTTCTGACTATGGACTGCATATCTTTGCATGTGCATCTTTGTGCACTTCAGTAGATATTTGAAAGGGTAGATTCAATGAAAAGAAATCTCTGCGTCAAAGGAAGTTATGTTTTAATTTTGATAGAGCTGCTGAATTACTCTGTAAAATACCAATATACATTTCCACCCCTCCCATAAAAGAACAAGGCAATATGTCTGTGCTTTTTATTTTATTTTTTGATAACCTGAGAAAAGTAACTCATTGTTATTTAATCTTCATAGTGAGCATAAACATCTTATATATTTATTGCCATTAAATTTATGTTTTGAAGTATGTGTCTACATCTTTTGCCTGTTGTATGGTTGATTGGTCTTTTTATTGATTTTAGGGTATTTTCTTTTACTGTATTCCTTGTCATTTAACTTTCCTTATTATTTTAGATAATTCTGACAATTTTTTCCTTTATGGTTTCTGCATTTTGTGTCTTCTTTAAAAAGGACTTAACCATAACTTTTGTATTTTTCTAATGCTTTGCACTTTTCTCTTTAAAAAATATTAACTCCTTGATCCACCTGGAATTTATGTACATATGAAATTAAATATAACACAATTTAATGTTTTTCACATGGGGACCCATTTGTCCAAATCATTATCTATGGTATTTACTGAGTATTTCACCCTTAGTAGCTGTATCAAACTTTAACAAAACATGAACATTCACCTACCTTCATTTCCCTCCTCCCTCACATATCTCCCCTGTTGAGACCATCTAGATGTCACTGGCCACTACAGCAGATGCTGGTCACGGCCATGTGTGGCTGCCATGTGCTTGAACTATGGTCAGGAGGAACTGAGAGGTGCCATAAGTGTAAAATACGTGCTGGACTTGGAAGAAGGTAAAATATCTCATCAACATTTTTATATCGATCACACTAATATTTTGTTAAAACATAGTATTGAAATTCATTGCACATGTTCCTTTTCACTTTTTTTTTAACTAATAGAGAGTTACATATATGGCTTACATTATTTTTTACTGGGCAGTGCTGATCTAGATATTAGTTTCAGATTGTTCCATATTTTATGTTAAAGAAGTAGCACTTTGCCACGTCTCCCATGAGAATGAAGACCATTCTCAGCAATCAAGACTGTCGACACTACGGGAAATGTCAACGTCACACTAAAGGGACACACAGTTACTGTGAAGGACCCCAGATGAACTGGGTGAAGGGACTTCAGCCACATCAATGGAGAACTCATTCTCCCTGGAAAGAAAAAGAAGAAGTTCCAGGTTGACAGATAGTAGGGAAACAGAAAGGAAGTGGCTACCGTTCACGTGATCTGCAGTCACATAGGAAACGTGGGCGCTGCCCTGGGCTTCGGTTACACAACAAGGTCAGTGTACACTCACCTCCCCAGCGACGTCATTGTTCAGAAGGATGGGTCTTACGTCAAAATCTCAATATCAGGAATTCTCTGGGTGAGAAATGACATCTGCTGGTGTCTGATGAGAGCAGGTGTTGCTTGTTCAGTATCTCAAGCCCAAAAAGATGAATTAGTCCTTGAAGGAAATGATATTGAACTTGTTTCAAATTCAGCTGCTTTGATTCAGCAAGTCACAACGTTAAAAACAAAGATATCAGAAAAATGTTGGATGGTATCTGTGTTTCTGAAAAGGGAACAGTTCAGCCTGATGAATAAGATACAAGAGTTATCCAGCCACAGAAACAAGATTCTGGATTCTAAGATCTCAATTTGTGATATTTTAATGATTCAATGAAAGACCTCTATTAAAAAAAAAGAACTACATTTTTTAAAACACTTTAAACAATTGGCCAATTGCATCAGCAACAGTAACAAATTAAAATAGGCATGTGATCCTGTGAAAAGCTATGGCATCTTCATCTCTTGCAAGCAATTTTTTAAGAAACCACAAACATCAAAGTTGAGTTATTTGGCTCAAAAATGCAAATTTTCCATCCTCCCAAAGTGAAAAAGAAATTCTACAAAATGATAAATCTATCATCAAAATAAATATATTGTTATTTAGAGCATGAGAAACATTCCATTTGGCATCTTGGCCTGAAAGCCTGGAGAAGCATGTTCATCCTCCTCAAAGGCAGCTGGGGAATCTTTGCTAAGTTGGAAGGTATATTAAAACTACACTGAAGAATCATTTCTCACCAGTTTGGCAAAAAGCCAGAAGAAGTTCACTAACACATCCATATTTACCAGTGTTGTCCATACATTTAGAAAATGGTAGAACTGGAAGTTGATTTCAGGCAATTTAGTTCCTAAGCCCATGTTCTTAATCATTCTGAAGCAATTGATTACAGGCGTTTAAAACCTTCTCTTCACTCTCAACCCTTTCCCCAGACATCACTCTTCTGCTTGTTGAGTCTGCTACTCTCTTTCCGTGTCTCCTGACTGTTGTTTACCTACTCTTCCCTGTCCTTATGAACCCACATTCTGGTGATAGGAGTATTCTATGATGAGGGTGGAGAGTCTTTACTAGTTCATCTTCCACCCAAAGTGTCCCCATCTCTCCTGGGACTACTTGCTGCCAGGACATCACTCTGCCTCTCTGTCCCAGCACCCATTCACTGCCCTAGAAGGACAATGCCACTGCGAACCCTGCTGGGCACAAGAGGAACAAGATGAGGATTCCACCATCCAGTTGTTCCAGATTAAATATGCCTGTAATAGCCCCAGGGTACCCTCCACTTCTTTTGGTCTATTGACCCTGAACTTGGGACTGTTCCAAATCACTGCCACCCCTAAAGCAGGAGTTTCCTGCAGGGTATTTAAGCCTGTGGTTTTCTTTGATTTCATTTTACTGTTAATTTAATACCATCTGCTTTCTGTCTTTTAGGGGATTTCTCAATTTTTCTGATCCATTCATAAGAAACGAAATATTTCTGCATGACAAAACAACTATAAACTAAGTCAAAATTTTTGTAATTCTCCCTACAGAATTGTGCATGTGAAGAACCTTTGTCTACTCATATAAACACACACATACACACGCAAATGCCTACAACTCCACGGCAACAAAAATGGGTGAAGAAATAGACATTCACAGAAAAATACAAATAGTCTGGAAATATATTAAAATGTTTAATCTTAGTCTTATAAAAGAAATGCAAATTAAAACTATGTGGATAGTGTGCCTATTTTTTTTTCTAAAATATACCAAGGTAATCAAGCCAATTCTGGATGTGACCCATTTGTATTTTTCCGAGAAAGTTATTATGAGTTATGTGTTCGTTTAGTGTGTTGAAATGAACAGTATCACAGCAAAAAAAAAAAAAAAAAAAAAGGAAGATACTGCATTTTAACCAATGAGATTGGCCAGTCTCTAACAGTTTAATATGATGGTGTCTGCCACAGGGTGGGGAAACAGGTGCTTTCATACATAGCTAATGCAAATGGAAGGAAAATCACCAGAGTCCCTAAACACAGATATTTTGGTAATTATCTGTCAAATTTATAAATGCACATATCCTATGACTCAGCTGTTCTAGTACTTTATCTAAGGACACATTTACACACTGAGGAAATGGTGTGTGTACCAAGACATTCACTACGTTATTTTGTAATATGATCACAGAAAGTGACCGGAAAACATTTGCTCATCAATAGCGCAGTGATTTCAAAAGCTATGTTATGTCCACATGGTTATGTGGCTATGAAGGAAAACGAGAAAGCTCTTTGTTTATGGATATGGAGTCAGCTCCATTTTTGTACAAGTAAGACCAAGCGCAGGATAGAAAGTGGAGCATGCTACTGTTTGTACAGAAAGAGGACGGAAATACAACTTAAGTGCCTGTCTTTGAAGCGGTACATCCACCACCACTACCACTGGCACATGTTAATGCTGGTTGCCTGGGGAGGAGAACAGGGGTGGTGATGAGAGGGAAAGTTTTCTTTGTACATGCTTTGGTACTTTTTAGGATCCGATGAACATAGTTTTCTTCCTCAACAATTTGTATTATAAAACAAAAAAGATACAGTATTCATTAGACTTTTCCTTTTTCTCTGCTATTAGAGGTCTTTCTCACCCTCTTCCTTCCTCCTCCCCTTCCTCATTCTTCTCTCTTTCACACATTGTCCCTGACTTCATGAGAGTTGAACATGGAAAGACAGAAAGGACAGTAGATACCTGGCTTATTACCTGGTTCCATGCGCATCTCTTCCATTCTTAATCTCAGAATAGCACAAATCTTTGAGAGGAGGGCAGGGGAGAAGGAGGAAGAAGAAGAAACGGAGAGGAGAATTTTAAGGAATTAGCTCATGTGTTGTGTTTGTGGCGGCTGGCAAGGGTGAAATCTATAGGGCTGCCCAACAGGTTAGAAATTAAGGGAAGAGTTAATGTTTCCATCTTGGGGCTGAAACTCAGGGTTTCTTTGTTGTCTGCAAACTTTGGTCTTTGTTGTCAGTCTGTGACTGACTGGATGAGGCCCTTCCACAGTATGGAAGATAATCTGCTTTACCCAAAGTCTACACATTTAAACGTGTAATTACATCCAAAAATACTACTTTCACAGCAATATCCACAGTGGTATTTACCAGAAAACTGGGCACCATAGCATAGTTAAATGTGCACATGGCCAGCCTCCCTGTAACTGCTCATAGTTATTTATATTATTCATTGTTGTTGACATTAAGCAAGTTCACAGAATGTTAACTCCTGTGCTCAGCTGTACAGCACTTCCCAGGCACCTGTGCTACTGTGGATATTTTAAGGGTGTTGTTTTCACTGATGTGTCAGAATCTCCACAGTTTTCTCAAGCCTAAATGAAAATGTGCTCCACAGGAAGAGGAACTTTCACTGAGGCAAATTTCCCTTTGCTGGCTCCCTCATTGTATGGACTCACTTGACATGACTGTGACTATCTTGAGTCCTGACAGCCATGATTGCCCCAGAGTAACTCTGGTCAGTTTTGCCTGCATAGTTTCACAATAAACTATAAATAGACAAAACCAGCAGAGTGGTATGTGGAGCTTTACAACCAGACTCTGGCACTTGTACTTGGCTCCTTGATATTAGTTTAAGACAAACCAGGTACATTCCAGCTGGGATGAAGTCACTTTTGTCCTAACCCATGTATATACCTCTCCATGTGTTCTTTTAGATCTGGCCTCCTTCTCAGATTCCTTCTGCTAGATTCTATTCTTTCCTCCAAAGCCTGTCTCACAGAATGGCTTCCTTTACCCACTATCCTTCTCAGCATCTGTCTCTACCGAATTCTATTAGGAAATATATGAAGACTCCAGGGAGTCCCCAACCTTTCTGAGAAAATATAATTTTCATGGTGCTCAGTTTACATTATCTGAAACCCCTGCTTATTGCAATACCTGCATTTCTTTAAAACAAGTGCTTCTCTTCATGGAAACCCAGCATTTTCAAAGTTCCACCAAACTCTTTGTCCACTGACTTTGGGAAACATGGTCTACCAATGCCCATTTCAGATAATCAAAGACACATTAATATATGGAAGATTGTGCGAAGTCCTGTTACACAGTGTTTAATTCAATACTTTCTGTGCTCATTTCACTGCAGGACACTTTGTTCACATTACATCTATTGACATTGCCAGTTCTGGTGAGGCTGTCTGGGAAACTGGTGCACCAGAAGGAGCACTAAGCTCAAGATAAACAGAACTTTGTCACAGTCCACATGACCTCCTTGATTAGATCACTGTGCTCTGTTAGAGCAACATTTTCCTATGTACAGAGTGGATAGGCCTGATGTTTTTATTTGGAACTGTGACTGAATCCAAATTTTTATTTGAAAAATTCAAATATTGTTTTAATTACTTTTTTCGTCGTTGAGACAAAATACCAGGCATCCAAAGTTAAAGGAGGGAAGGTTTATTTAGCTCACAGTTTATAGAAGTTTCAGTCCATAATTGACTGGTGGCATAGCAGACAGGCATCACAGAGGAGAAACAGTTCGTGGCAGGAAGAAGGCATCTAGGCAAGCAAGGGACCTCAGCAGCTTTTTCCCGCCCCTTTTATGCTCTGTCTAGGGTGCCAGGATTAGGGCAGTGCTAAACCAATCAGTGGACTGATTTAGTAATCACACACCCTTAAGCCCAGCATCACACACTGTAGATCCAGCCACCTCTGAAAAAGCCCCACCTATGACCACATGAGGTTTGGGGGCACATCTAGACACAAACCTTAACAAATATTAAGGACTATGGAGAGAGGATGAGAGTTCATCCAAGAGTAAGGAGAAGGAGCACTGAATAGCAGTGAGATACTTCACATTAGAGAGATGTGGATCCAGACCCCAACGTCCTGACCCACTCCAGCTTTGTGATCCCAGGAACACTGTAGGTTCGAAACTGCCAATGCAGTTGATAATGCCAACTCTGCCTCAGACCTCAGAAGAGGATGACACGAGAGAGTGTGAATGCGAGGCACCCAACCCATGACCTGGCCCCTAGGGAACATAGCGGTGATATGTTGCCATTGTGATGGTGCCATGCAGAAGAGAGCTGCCAACGCTATGAACTTTGAATATAATTAGCTCGAAACTCTACCTTTGCTTGCATCAGGCTCACCCCTCTCCTTGCCTGTGTTCCAACAGTAAGCAGGCTCCAGTTTCAACCTGTCGTACCCAGAATTTCCAGAGTCGTGGGAGCACCCTCTCATCTCTCAGTTCTCTGCTTCCAGCACCTCTAGACAGAACATGACCCCTTTCCTCTATTTGCAAGATCGTGCATGACAGAGTTTTGTAATAAACTTTATTGAAGATGTGGGATTGAGGGCAAATGGGAGGAGTTATAAAGCAGCACAAAACAGAGGAGTTATAAACCACATTTTGAGAGAAGATACTAGACATCTGCACTCTTTCTATGAAAGCCCCACCACTACCTCATTCTCTCCAGCCTCTCACTGAGACAGTGAGGTGGTATTTCTCCCATAAGGTTTTCCTCAGTTTTCTTTCTCTCTAGATGCCTGCCGACCCCTAAATCCCTACTTATTTCCCCTGCTGAGAAGTTTAACGATTCCTTTGCTTTATACTCTCAGCTGTTCCCCCTTTGTGTCCACCCAGGTGTTTTGCCAAAGAGCCTTGCTGTCAAGAGGAAATTCTGCCTTAAGAAAGATGCAGCTGCAGTCAGTTATGATTTAAATATTAGCTTTCCCCTCTCTGGTATGATTATAATTACTACTAAAACATACCTAAGAAAGATGGGACACTGACAAGCATGTTGGAGGGATAGCTTTTGGTGAAGATTAAAGGATATATTTTGAGAGGAAATAGCAAGACCAGAGGCTGGGAAACTAGGCAGTGTGATTTTCCCAATAGAATAGGGGAGCAAGGATTGAGACTGAACTCGGAGGGTAGTGAGGATGGAACAGAGAGCCTTGGTATGAGAACTATTCATGAAATATTATCAGTAGGCTTGATGATGGATTGAATAATGTTGGAGATGGGGAGCAAACAGTGAAATGCAGAGGTCAAGGATGAATCCTAACTGCTTAGACTGGGAATAGGTGCTGATGGTGCCATTCTGCTAGACAGAGAATGATAGCAATATTAGTGCTAACCTTCCTCCCCCTCCTCTTCTTCTTCTTACTACTACTACTAATTGGAGCCATTCATTTAGCATGGACACTATGTCAGACACTCAGTGAGTGGGTTTGTTTTGTTTTGTTTTTTTGAGCTGGGGCTTGAACTCGGGGCGTTATGCTTGCAAGGCAAGCACTCTAACTGCTGAGCTAAATCCCCAGCCCTCAGTGAGTGTTTGATATGCTTTTTTAGTCCATGTTGTGCTCTGTAACATAGTACTGTGGACTGGGTAATGTATAATGAATTGAAATATACTGACTCATGGATTGGGAGACTGGGAAGTCCATGAGCATGGTCCTGGCATCTAAAGAGGTCTTTCTTCTGCCCCCTCCCTTCTGTGGAAGGGAAAAAAGAGGATGAGAGACAAGAAGGGTCCAAACTTATTGTGTGAAGAACACACTCCTATAATAAATAATGACATTAAACTATTCATAGGGTAGCATGCCTGTGAGCCATACATCTCCCACCAGCCTCCATTTCCCAATATTGCCAATACTGGGGATCACACTCTCAACACATGAACTTTGAGGGACACATTTAAACCACAGCAATGTGCATCAAGAGGCATAATGAGACCATTTAATCCTACAAGGGAGATATTACCCTCTAATTTTCCAGATGGGAATTCAGTTTTCTAGTTTCCACAGATAGAAAAAAGCAAACTGTACAAATTTAGACACTGAAATAATGATTCCAGTTTGGGACACATGAATTTGAGGCTCTGGTGGAATGTCTGGTTAGAAATGATCCACTAGCAAATAGAAATGCCTGTTTAAGCTCAGCAAAGAAAATTGGGCTAGAGATAGTCATCCATACAGAGGTGGCAGGAGAGGCCGAGAAGTTGGTATGAGATCTAACAGGAAAGTTTATATACAACAACAGGAAAGGAGGGCTGAAGTAGAATGATGGACACACCATTATGGCTTATATCTAGATGTCCCCCAAAGCCTCATGTGCTCATAAGTGAGGGTTTTGGGGAAGTGACTGGATCATAGGTGTATGATGCTGGATCATGGGTGTATGATACTGGATTGGTCCACTGATGGGTTTAAAACTGGCTGTGATGTTGTGAGGAGGTAAAGCCTGGTAGGAAGAGATAGGTCATCATGGGCATGGTCTGGAAGGGTCCTTCCTCCTCCTTTGATAGCTTACTGCTTCCTGCCTGCCCTGCCATGTACTGTTTCTCCTCTGCTATCCCAGCTTGCCTTGGAACCAGCTGGCTAGTGACTGAAATCCCTACAAACTGTGAACCAAAACAAACCTTCCTCCTTTAACGTCTGGGTGTTGGGTTTTTTGTCCCAGCAATGAGAAAATAACTAAGACGCAGACCAACACTCAAGGGGCAAGAAAGAGAAACTACAGAAAAGAAGCATCTAGTGGGTTAGGCAAAGGGGAGCATAGTAGTGAGATCTAGTAAAGGAGCGTGTCAGGAAACTGGCAGCCAGTTATGCCAAATGCTGCAAGGGGGTGAGCAAAGCATGTGTGTGCATGTCTGTCGGCCAAAGGGGCCTGGGTGAGGGGCTCTATGGCATGCAGAAGGCTGGCTGCAAAAGTTGTAGCAGAAAGGAGTGACAATAAGTGGAGAGAGTGAGCACAAAAGAGGTTTTTCAAGAAGCCTAGTGTAAGAGTAAGAAGAGACAGAGCAATGTCTCAGTAGGGATTTAGAGGGATTCTTTTAAAATGGAAAACTCTAAGTAGTTTCTAAACTGAAAGTGATGTGCCAGAGAGGTAAAAAACACAAAGAACAAGAGGAAATAACTAGTGGGACAATGTCCCCAGAAAGGCTGGGATTGAAAGCTATAGGGTGATGTGAGTGGTGAGAGGGACGCCTCTGACAGTTTCAGAAACAGAGTTCATTACAGAGCTGCGTTCAGAGTTTGCGGAAGAGTGAGGGCAGGACGGGTTCAGACTTAAGCATCTTCATGGGGCGGGGAGAAGGAGGCGCAAGTTAAAGTAATCTACGTGTGGTTGCTTCTATTTTCTCTGAATATATGGAGGAAGGTCATTTTTGGGTTAAAGTGGAAAGGAGTAGGGTAGAGACAGGGACTTGCTAACAAGATTGAATGTTGCAGTTGCTGGTGAAATGGCTAGAAGATGGTACTGACCAGAGATTTTCAGGTTCTGGACATTGTTGAGAGTGAAGCTCCTCACTGATAAGTGATGTCTCCGAGGTAACACCAGAACCTGTTGGCGAGAGGGAAGAAGATGACCTGTGGGACAGATCACATCTGCTTGCAGATCTTGAGCCATGCAAGGAAAAGAGTACAAGGCTGCAAAGGTATTTAAAGTGGTACATCAGGGCATTTAGCTTGGATTGTTCCCAAATTTAACCAGAAGGAGCTACAATAGAATGAGAACTTTTGCTTAAAAATGGCAGCTTGAACACAGCTTTTATCTCTGCAATCTTCACATAAATGCCTAAAACAGAAGGAAAAGGATTGTTTTTGTTCTTGTTTTGAGACAGCATCTTGCTATATAGTTCAGGCTGTCCTTGAACTCACTATGCAGCCCAACCTGGCCTCAAACTCGAGGCGATCCTCCTGCCTCAGTCTCCTGAGTGCTGGAATTACAGGTGTGTGCACCACCATGCCCAGCTAGGGGACTTTTTTTTTTTTTAAGAGCAAATACCTAAATGACAAAGGGAAATGAAGTACAGACAATAGTAATTACATTTTGGAAGCTGTCAGTAGATGAACGGTGACAATTAAGTTAGCTAAAATTTAATTCAGGAATTAGAGGCACCGGGTTCAGGTGCCTTCCCATGAATAGGAAGATCAATCGTCTTGTTGAGAAATTTAGGTTGCTAGTTACTCTCCCTACCCAATCCCAAAACAAGATGTTTATGTTCTCCAAATGATGAAATGGAGGCTTTGAACTGAACAGTATCAATCATTAATGGGAGTCGACATGCCATACTAAAAATAGGAAAGATTGTGAAAGTCTGTATAAAGAATAGAGAAGACCTTCCCCTCCCACTTCCAGCCCTCTCCTTATGTTTAGTTGTCAGGATGCAGCCACACAGGAGACTGGAAGAAGACTTTTCTCTAGGGGATCTATTCCATCCAGGAGAGACGATACAGCCATTTGGTGGCCCCTTCACCCTTATTATTCTAGGTAAAATTCACCAGTCAAGCACCAGTTTTCAGCACTGAAGTCTTAAATATATATGGAAAGCCAAAAATCACCAAGCATTTGAGGCAATTCTTCAACATGAAAGGCAAAAGCCAAAATAAGTAGAAAAATGGAAATAATCTATATAGAGACAAGGCAGAGAATAGAAGAAATACAATATGATTAGTAGTATTCCTAGAGAACCTAGAGATAATACAGAACCCATGAAACAAGAACAAGTGACTGAAGGGCAAAAAGGAAAGAGCACTCTTAGAAAGTACGGTATGTCAACAAAGACTAAAAAGTCAATGTGAAAGTTGGAGTGTGGAGTTAGTCTCCTGGAAAGTAAAACAAAAATAATATAGAGAGGAGTGGGGACTTAGTTCAGTGGTAGAGCACTTGCCTAGCAAGGGCAAGGCCCTGAGTTGAATCCCCAGCACCCCCCCCCATAAAGAGAAATAATATAGAGAAAACATGAGTAAAAAGATAAGGGAATAAATGTGGACAGGGTCAAAGAGGTGAATAATTCAAATATCATAATAGGAGCTCCAGAAAAGAGAATAGAAGAAAGTAAGGGAGAAATTTATCAACAAAATTATTCGAGAAAATTCCCCCAAACTGAAAGATAATGATTTTATAGAATGAAATGTCTTGTCAAATGCTTAGCAAAATGGATAAATATAAGATTTCATCAACACATATCCTGAAACTTCAAAACACCAGGGCAAGAATTCTAAAAATGAAGTTATTTTTCAATAAAAATACCAAGAACTTTTAGACAATGAGGCAGGGCCTTCAAAACATTAAGAGCAAATCAATTTAGAATTCAATTCCCAGGCAAACTATCCACCATGAAAGAGAATAGAATAGAGATATTTTCAACCAGGATCTCAAAATATGTCTGTTATGGTTTATATTTGGATGTCCACCAAAGCTTCATGTGCTCAAAGGTGGGGCTTTGAAAAGGCGATTGGATTACAGGGTGGTATAACTGACTTGTTGTTAGAAGGTGGGGCCTGGTTGGCAGAGGGAGTCACTGGAGCCATGACCTGGTAGGGTGTATCTCCCGTCCTGGCTCCTCTTCTACCTCTCTGCTGCTTGTCTGCCACGAGGTGAGCAGCTTTCCTCTACCCAGACCCTTACACCGTGCCACCAACCATACACAGACCAAAACTTCTAGAATGGGAGCCAAAATAAATCTCTCCTCCTTTTGAGTGCTGGTTATTTTGTCCCAGTAATGCAAAAAATGACTAAGACAACGTTGGAAAATTATAAAACCTCAGAAATACTATCTCCCATGATCCATTTCTCAGGAAGCTTTTGGAGGATGTGTTTCATTACAATTAGGGAGTAAAACCAGGAAAAGGAAGACATAGTATTTTATATTGTCTGTGAGAAAATTTACTAAAATGCCTTCAACATGAATAGTATGATATATAATAAGTGTGTGTCAGTCATTTTCAATCTACATTGCAGGGGAAGTAAGTTAGCATTTCAAACAGGCTAATGAAGCATCTGTACCTCAAGAGTTGTGGCATAAATATTCCTAATATGCCTGTTGAGATCTATCACTCTTGCACAAATGAAGTACAAGAATTCAGCAAGCTCAGTAACCTAAGCCAAGAAGCCCTCAAAATCCAGCATCCCATTGGTACACACACACATGCACGCGTGCGCACACACACACACATACTTCATGGGTCCATGCTATTTGACCCATTGTATCTGCCTTAGAATGACCATTCTCATCATGATACTTGGAATATCCATGGTTAGAAGCTGAAGATGTTCCCTAGATTGTAAGAAGAGTCTCTATGACTCCTTTATGCCTTTTTGTTAATAAATATTCGAATATTTGGCAGAATTTATTCCAGCGTTTCTCATCAGGTAGCAAAGTTGTGGGAAGAAACTTATGCTAGAAGCTCTGGGTATTTACTGAAAGAATCTAAAAGATGTGGAGTAACCAAATTGATTCAGGTCACAACATAAGTTCCAACGCAAAATAGGAAATTCGACAAATAAAAGAGACAAAGTGAATCCTCAGGAAGATAATAAGGGTTTATCCCAGGATGACTGCAGAACTGCAGGCCATGTGAACTATCAATCTAGAGGGTTAGAGAGACGAATCTTGGAGCAAAGTCACCGAGAAGATAACATTGATTTAGAGACAAGGGCACAGAAAACTGAAAGGGAAGAAAGGCAATTATTAACTCCAGAGAAAACGAAAAGCTGTTCAAAATAAGAGAGGCAATAATAATATGCTACATGGCTCACCTACAATTAGTATTTATACTACCAAAATAATGGAAACACTAAATATTAGTAAAGGAAGCTAGTATGTGGCAGAGTCTTTAAAAAAAACTAGACCTTCATATTTAGTTGAAAGATCTAACTTTTCTTTGGGAAATTAAAAGATAATGTCTAAAAATGAACACTCGAGAAGTAGCAATATAACCCCATTCCTTGGTAATGTTGAAGAAAATAACAAAACAATCTGCTGAAGGACTAAAGCAAGAGTAGGAGGGTAGGTCGGGAGAGGCCAGAGGACTGCTGCTTTTTAGCATTTTAGAGAATTATTTGACTTTTTAAACTCTGTGTCTGCATAACTTTGATGAAGATAAAAATTTAAAAGATTGGAATGGAATGTAGAGAGGTCAGGTTGTGCATGATGAAGAGGGTTCTGTCCACAGCCTGGACTGTGCAGCCCGGTAGACCTCTTTCCAACATTAGTTCAATAAATACACTTGTAACTTATGAGATAGGATAGAACATGAAGAGTTAATTTATAGCAGCTAATAGCTGAGCCATCAAACATCATGTTCACCCACCCTTCTCTATGAATGGCCTGCTAAGAACAAGAAAGGCAGAATCCTTAGCTTACCATTTCAAAGAAGTTCTGTTCTCCTGTGGACAAGAGACAAAACAGCTTGGAAGGTATGCAAGACTCGGAGAACTGGTTTCCACTGTGTGTGTGTGTGTGTGTGTGTGTGTGTGTGTGTGTGTGTGTGTGTGTTTATGCATCCTGTCTACCTATACAAAAGAGCTTTGTGCTGGGGAGGAGGACGATGGAGTTACAGAGGAAGAATAGAGTGCTAAGTGCTGAACATTCCCCCTCATCAACATGAGCCCTGATGCCAGGAGAAAAGGGAGGAGGAAAATAGGAAAATTTCCCCAGCGGCGAGCAGGGATATCTAAGAGGAAGGAAGACTTACAGGCTGTTTCTCAGCTGCTGTTGTTTAGCCAGGTCTTGTGCTTTCTGATAAAGTGAAGTGAGAAAAGTGACAAGATGGTGCCCGTAGACGTAGTGCACCCCAGTTTTTACAGGCCCAAATATGGCCAGGAGGGCTTCTGTGAGCTCAGAGTGAGCCACAAGTTAGCTAGGCATAGAAGCCAAGACGACCTGGCCTGGGGACTGACATCTACTCCCTGGAGGGATGAGGTCGGCCTGGCCCCAGGAGTAAGAGAGGGAGAAGTTTGACTCCTGAAAGTGAGGGAATGGTAAGACTGGGCTCTGTAGGAAGGAACAGAATGTGCCACTGCCCACAGATCACAGCAGTCATCTCTGAGGGCACCCCAGCCACAGACTGTCAGTAGCTGACAACGGTGTTGTCCATGGAGCACAGGACACCAAAAAAGGACCCACTTGCCAGACACAACGGCACATTCCTGTGATCTCAGCTACTCAGTAGGCTGAGGCAGGAGGCTCACAAGATTGAGGTCAGCCTGGGTGACTTAGTGAGATCTCGTCTCAAAGTGGGGAAGAGGCTGGAGATGTAGCTCAGTAGTACAGCACCCCTGGTTCAATCACCAATACCACACACACACACACACACACACACACACTCACACAAAGACCCACTTCCTCCTCCAGAGGACTATGCTGGTGGGCCAATTCTAATATTACTCCTGACCAGGGAAGAGTGCAGAGGATATAGAGGTGAAATTCTGAGCTCTAATTCAAAAAGCACCAAAAAATTATCTGAGAAGTTATGGGGTGGGACTGTGGCTACAGGGGCCAGCCCAGAATCACAGGACCAGAGAAATTAAAGCCAGTTCAAGAAATTAATAGCATTTCATTTTTGCACCCTCAACTTTTATAAATGGCTGCAATCAGCTGTTGTTTCTGGTGTACTTGTTAATATCCTTTGACTTGAGAGGTCACAGAGGCCTGAAAACCTACTTCTCATAATGCTCTGAGCTACTGTTCACTGTTAATTGTTATTTATTAAGGCTGAGTGCTTTGTACACAGAATGTCATTTAATTCTCATACATCCAGGGAAGTGTCCCCAGTGAAGTCCCCAGTTTATAGGCGAAGAGGCTGGGGTTTAAATAGGTGCAATAACTTGACCAAAGTAGCCAATAAGTTGTTGAACAAGAATTCAGACTAGATCTGTACAGATTCCAAAACCTGGACTGACTTGGAGGAATGACGTGTCCAAACTGTGCTAAGCCACAAAGCCTGGTGTTCTGGAAAGCAGCTAGTGTAGGCCATCAGCGAGGCCGTTTCCCGCACTTCCGGGGGCTGTCAGCGCTGCCGAAAGCTGTGGCTGGAGTACTGCTGGCATAGCCCACGGTGCAGGGAGGCAGCCAGGCTAGAGCTTGGTATGCAGTCAGGTGCTCTGATCCGCTAAGAGTGACAGGGACACGTACCAAATCAGAACCCTAGAAGCCTTTCAGCTCAGAGCATGTATTTTCCTGACATGACTTTGAAACAGTTGAGGAATTTCTTGATTTTGGAATGTGTTCAATAAATTTCTGTAAAGTGAGGTATTCAGCTCAAATTCTTTAAACTTGTGCCAAAGAGCTGTCAGCTTAGAACATAAAAAATCATAGCATTAACAGCTCTCTGTTCTGGCAAGATTCATCAAGTCCTGTGCTTTCCCTATTAAATTCTTCCACATCTTCTCTCTCCCATCTCAAGTTCCCTCATTGGCTTACACTTTTATTGCATCCATTTGGCAGGTATAGGCTGAACACCACCTGGGTCAGGAAGCAGCCTCAGTGCTGGTGGCCAGAGATGAAGAAAACGGGGTTCTTGTCCTCAACGAGTTCCCAGACTGAGGAGAAGAGAAGACCTGTGGAACACACTGAAACTGCCCTCCCCAAATCCCTTTCTTCACTGATAATAGGATTCCTGTTCTATCTGGCTGCCTAGCTGGATAGGGTGATGGAAACATATCATGAATACTTACATTTTAAAAAAATCTATTACGGTGAAAACACACTGCCATTAATCCCCCTCAAAATATTTCCCCTCACTTGACACACACTTAGCCCCTCATTCCTGCCACTTTCTGAAGCGGTTCTGGAGATCCCCTTTCATGAGTATCTTTATAAGGTATAATAAAAAACATGATGAATGGTGCTGCCAAGGGCCATCCAGTGGAAGTGCTGGATCATACAAACATTACAGTGTGTCCTCATTTTCCTTATTCCCCAGATCTGGCACTGTGTGACTTCTGGCTCTCCCCCAAAGTCAAAATGACCACGAATGGTAAATGTTTTGAATTGATTCAGGACATTGTGGCAGCCATGGACAGTGCAACGAAAGACACAAAAAACTGCTTCAGAACTGCTTTAGAAAGTGACAAGAATGTTGGGATAAGTGTGTTCAAAGCAAGGGATAGTATATTGAGGGGGATTGATAGCAATGTGACTTTTACTATAACAAATTTTTAAAATTTAGACACACACTGTATTTTTCATTCACACCTCCTACGTTTCCTCAGCCTCATGGACTTGGCCATGTGACCAAGTTTATGGCAAAGACATGTGAAGGAAGCCATATGGCCCCTTTCAGGTCTGGGACATCAGACCTGCCTCCTCCCCCTCTTTTTCCTCTTTCAGGCTGGCTGGAACATAGGTCTGGTGGTGACTGAGTTTATATTCATGTAGTTGATCAAATTGTCCAAGGGACAGCAAAGCTGTGACTTAGAAGGACCTGGTTCCCTGAATGACCACAAGGAATAGGTTTCATTGCATAACTCTTATATAGGAAAGAAAAATAAACGTCTACATATGCAATTAAGCAGTTGTATCTTAGGAACTCCTTGCCATTGACACTTACCTTTTCCCTTAACTACAGCAGGAATATTTTTTAAAGTTAAAAAGCAAGAGTATCCCAAAGTGTTCTGCTGCTATGATGCAAGTGGGAAAATTAATGCAAGCAGGGCAGAATGTGGGAAAATGGAAGGAGAAGGAGCAGGCCGCTTAGAGTAGTGCACCTTCAGGCTGAACCTAGCAGGGTGAGCATTTCCAGCTAACTCTGCCCATATTCTCATCCAGCCATCATTCTTTTGGTTTGCCTTTTTTGTCCATGTTACCACTTTCAGGTATAAACTCTCATCTCTAATCTGCCTAGTAAAGCCTACCCAGCCTTCAAGCCACAGGTTAAATCTCACTTTCTCCAAACAAAACTTTCTTGACCAGCTCCCCAGAAATTACACCTTCTCTCCATAGTCCTGTAGAACTGTCTCTATTATTTATTGATGATACTTTTAATATCTTCTGTGCCAGTATTTTGCATTTTTTCTGTACCTCTCCAGCACCTAGCATACATTATAGACTTTGTTCTGTCTTCCCAAAGGGTATAGGTTATCATTGTCATATAAATCCACCTTGAAACCTAGCTGCTTAAAACAACAGTTTGGGGGAAGTCTGACAATTGAACCCAGGACCTTGTGCATGACAGGCAGGTGCTATACCACTGAACTATACTTCCAGGCCCTAATTTATTTTATCATTCAGTTTTGGAAGTTAGCTGAGTTCAGCTGGATGGTTCTCACTTATGGCCTTCCATGATTTTACAGTCTGATAACAACTGGGGCTGGAGTGAGCTGAAGGCTGAGACGTTCACTCATATGGCTAGCAGCTTCTGTTGCTGCAGTCTGGGAGCTCATCAACCAGAGTACTTACAGCTGACCTCCCCGTGTGGCCTGGGATCCTCACAGAATTGTGCTGGATTCCAAGAAAGAACACCCAAATGGACCTTTCAAAAGCCTGGCGATATAGCCCCCAAAGATCTAGAACTTCTCTTCCCCCACATTCTATTGGTTAAGTAAGTCAATAAAGCCAGTCCGGGAAGGGGAATGGGATGCTATCTCTCAAGGCGAGGAGCAGTGGGTACACTCAGAGGGATAAGAAATTGGTGACATTGTAGATCTGGAGTCATGGTTACTCCAAAATCAAAATAGGTGAGCATCCTGTATTTCTTCACCTGTAAATCAGAGCCCCAGAGACAGAGTGCCTAAATAAATGAGGGAGATTCAGTGTTATTCTGGCATTAACCTAGGAATGGGCAAGATGCCCCATCTAGTGCCCACATGTCCACCAGAATCTGCATGGCTCAGGGCTTATGAACCAAGATTACAGGCAGAATTGAAGAGGCCATGGAGAACCAATGTCTTTGATTTGGTGATAAAAGTGTCTGATCATCTCTGTTTCTCCAGAAAATCATTCACTACCCATCTTTGTCCACCTATATGGAGGTTAAAGTCAAGGATTAGAGGAAAACTAAAATTAGAAAAGGATGTATGGTGCTAAATTTTTTTTTTTTTTTTTTTGTGGTGCCGGGTATTGAACTCAGGCCCTTGTGCTTGCAAGGCAAGCACTCTAATCACTGAGCTAAATCCCCAGCCCAAACAATTGTTTTGATTTGCCTTTTTTTTTTTTTTTGGTGGTGCCGGGGATTGAACTCAGGGCCTTGTGCTTACAAGGCAAGCACTCTAATCACTGAGCTAAATCCCCAGCCCTATGGTGCTAAATTTGGAGGAAGGCTTTCCTTAGCCCCTTAGCCACCTGTCGGAGTTGGGTTAGGGGCTGACATGACCTTTGTCCTGTATCACCTTTGGAAGAGGAGACCATTACCCTCCAACTACCACCAGCCAATAAAGCTCTGACTACAGTGGCAGACTACATGGCTCCTCCAAAGTGTCTGTACCCTAATTGCCACAAACTGTGAATACGTTTTGTTCTGTGGCAAAGAGGAATTAAGTCTGTAGGTGACATTATGGTTGTTAATCAGCTGTCTTTCGGATAAAGAGATTATTCAAGAAGGTGTTGCTTGTGCCTATGAATTGAAGCATTTCTCCTATGTTTTCCTCCAGCAGTTTCAAAGCATAAGGTCTTATACTTAGGTCTTCGGTCCATTTTAAATTGTTTTTTGTGCCGGGTAAGATATAGGGATCTAATTTCAATGTACATGTGGATATCCAATTTTCTTAGGATCATTTGTTAAAGACGCTATTTTTTTTCTCTAACATATGTTTTTGGTTTCCTTATCAATAATCAGATGGCTGTAGTTGTGTGTGTTTGTTTCTGTGCCCTCTTTTGATCCATGTGTCTATTTTTACTTGGGCTTTGTGGTATATTTTAAATTTCGGTATTGTTATAGCTCTATCTTTGCTCTTTTTGTTCATGATTCCTTTGACTATTCTGGGTCTTTTGTGCTTTTGTATTAATTTTAGGATTGCTTTTTCTAGTTCTTTGAAGATGTCACTGGTATTTCATGGGGATTCCATTGAATCTGTAGAGCACTTTCACTATTATGACCATTTTAACTGTATTAATTCTGTTGATGCATGAACATGGGCAATCTTTCCATCCTCTAAGGTCTTCAATTTCTTTCTTAGGTGTTCTGTAATTTTTGTAGACAGGTCTCTCACCTCTTTGGTTAGGTTTATTCCTATGTAATATTTTAATCTATTGTGAATAGAATTGTTTTCCTGATTTCTTTCTCAGCTAGTTCATCATTCATATACAGAAGAGCAATTCTTTTGGTTGGGGGCATGCTGGGGATCAAACTCAGGGCCTTGTACTTGCTAGGCAAGCGCTCTACCACTGAGCTAAATCTCCGACCCCTAAGCAATTCATCTTTATATGTTGATTTTGTATCTTGCCACTTTGCTAAATTTATTTATCAGGCCTAAATGATTTCTGCTGGAGATTTTAGGGTTTTCTAAGTAAAGGATCCCTTTGGAAAGAAGGGATTATTTGACACTTTCCTTTCCTATTTATACCCATTTTACTTCTTTTGCTTGCACAATTGTGCTAGCTAAAGTATCAAGCACTATATTGATCAGGAGTGGTGAAAGGAACATTCTTATCCTATTCCTAACTTTAAAGGAAATGCTTATAGGACCCCAGTAGCGGGAATAGTAGCAAGAATTTACAAATTTGATTTACAAATCAAATTAAAAAGCTTCTCCATAACAAAGGAACTCACCGGGTGAAGAGACAGTCTGTAGAATAAGAGAAAATCTTTGTCAGCTGATCTCCCAACAGAAGATTAATGTCTAGAATATATAAAAAACTAAAAAAATTTAACACACAGAAAAGTCCTAACAATAAGTGGACAAATGAACTAAATAGACATTTCTCAAAAGAAGAAGTACAAATGGCCAATAAGCATGTGAAAAAAATGTTTAACATCTTTAGCCACCAGAGAAATACAAATCAAAACTACATTGAGATTCTATCTAACCCTGGTCAGAATGGCTTCTGTCAAGAATACAAAAGCAATAAGTAGTGGTGAAGATGTGGGGAAAAGAACCCATTATACACTGTTAGTTAGGAATGTAAATTAGCAGCCACTGTGGAAATCAGTATGTTGGTTTCTCAAAAAACTAAAAATAGAGCTACCATTTGATTCAGCTATATCACTCCCTGGTATATACCTGAAAGAATGAAAATCTGCGTACTATAGAGATACCCACATACCCGTGTCTATTGGAGCACAATTCACAAGAGCTAAGCTATGGAAACAGCATAGGTGCCCATCAACTGATGAATGGATGAAGGAAATGTGGTATATATATATACAACAGAGTATTACTCAGTCTTAAAGAATAATGAAATCATGTGATTTGCAGGCAAATGGATTGGAAGTGGATATCATCATATTAAGCAAGTTAAGCCAGATTCAGAAAGACAAATGTAGCATATTTTCTCCCATATTTAGGATCTTAAAAAAGAAGAGAGAAACAACATGAAACTGGAAGACATACTATTAGAGAAGAGGATGGGAATAGGGGGAAGGGAGAGGGAAGAGACAAGGGTGTAAATGATCAAAATATGTTATATGGATGTACCCATTATTCTGTATAACTGATACATAAAAGATAGAGAGATTATCCTGGATTGAGGGACAGGCCCAGGGAAATAAAGTTTCCTTAGATGTGGAAGAGGGAGGTGGAAGACAAGGTGCTAGGGCAGTGAAAGCAGAGATTAGAGTGGTACAGTTGCTGGCTTTCAAGGTGGTAGAAGGCCAAGAGCCAAGGCATGCAGGGGGCTTGTAGAAACCAGAAAAGGCAAGAAGACAGCTTCCCCTCAGGAGCCTCTGGAAAGGAATGCAGCTTTGCCAATACCATGATTTCAGCTCCATGAAACCCATTTTGGAATTCTGAATGACAGAACAGTAAGATATCACATAAGATGCTAAGTATGTGGTAATCTGTTATAGCAGCAGTAGGAAACTAACACAAACCCTAAGGGCCTCAGTGATTAAAATAGAAGTCCTCCCCATGGGAAAGGGGGTCCACACAGCTCTTTGGACTACTGACATTCAAGAGCGAGAGATATGGATCAGTCAGGTCTGTGGGGATATGGGGTGCAGAGCACAGGCCAGAGGCCCGTAGTGGGCCAGGCTGCTCTCCTGGGATTGCATGGAAGAGGCCAGCGGAAGGAAGAGGCAGGAAGACTCCCCTGCTGTCCAAGAAGGGGGCCAGGAGAAATGGCTATGTTGGGTGGCATAAATTTCCCTTTATTACACCTTTTGGAAAAACATTCAGCAAAAACTGTCTTAACTCTACAAGCTTTTGAAGGTGGATTTGTGTTTGTTCTGGGTGCCTCACTGAGCCAAGTGTGGTCTCAGAGCAGCCACATTTGCTGATTAAACAAATATCTCATTTCCCTGTCTAAAAACAGAAACTAAAGCTTGTCTGAGCTGTCCCTGCCTAAAGCCTGAAAATGAAAGTTAAAGCCAGATGGACCAAGCAAGCAGGTAGACCAACAGGAATCAGAATTGGCCACACTGTCTAGTTCAGTTTGCTTGCAACAAGTAGCACAGTTATCCCTAATCCCTCAAACGAATGGCCATCAAGAAGTTAATACTCAGTACCTTGGGTTTAGAATTCAAAACCCAAAATATGTTTCCTTACCTCTTAGAGCAGACAATTTCCTGTGCTAAGGCTAATTAAAATCAAGTGGCAAGGAAAGGTGAGGCTGGTGGCTTTTTATTTTTATTTAAAACAATTCTTTTTGGTGGTGGGGATCAATCCCAGGGCCTCACACATGCTCAGCGAGCATCCTACCGCTGAGCTACACCCCAGCCCTGGCAACTTTCAGTAGTGATGTTCACTGTTCCTCCTCTCTCCACCTGTCAGAACTGGAGAACCTGGTGGGAGGGAAGGAAGGGAGGAGGGAGGGGAGCCCAGGAGGGGAATGTGAAGGACAGATGCTGCCAGCCGTGCTGCTTCCCAGCTGCCTTGCTGCGGGTGAGAGGAGCCCTTGAAGGGGATTGGAGCTATCAGGGATGTTGTGGCTTCACTCCTGCGGCAAGGTAAGGGATGACAGGGCAGTACTCACAAAATGCTGAGGGGGAAAACCTCCCAGCCTGCTCCATCTCAGGAGCTGCTCCAGGGGCTTGTCCACTCATTCAGGGCCCTGACCATGCAGAGGGTGGTAGGAGACCCTCAGACTGAGCTCTTAGATGCTCTGCTCGGGGTGGGTGCTCTGCTCACCCCTCACTTCTCTATACTGTGGGACTCCTGCTTTAAGAGATTATTCTTACTTTTTAAAAACTCAAATATCCATTCTCTCCACCAAACATCAACCCTGTTGATGTTACACTAGAAGAGGGTGGGGTAGATTGTAATATTGGTGTTCATTCTGTGTCTCTCGAAAGGAATCTAATGGAAAAGGGGTTTGTTCACAGGATGAGCTATTCGAAACTTGCTCATTCATCAGAAACAATGGAAAAGGGGAGCTACAGAAAAATCCTATTTTTTGTAACCCATCTCCAGTTCTTGTACATTGTGAGATGTTTTGTCAGACTTTACATCTATGTATGTATGTTATGTATGTATGTATGTATTTGGCTTAAGGAATTGTAGAAAGTGTAATCCTTCCTATTTTTATTATTTGGAGTGGTGGCATCATTCCAAACATTCATTTGGATGAAAGATGTAAATGTCAAAAAAAAACTAATTGTGGAAGACAAACTGGAAGAAAACAAAATCAAGTTTTAGTCAAATTTCTAGACAGGAAATATATCTGTAAGCTTTGATGTGAAAACAGAGAAGAAATGGAGGAAGGAGAAGAAGGAGAAGGAAGAGAAGAAGGAAAAGAAGAAGAAGAGGAAGAAGGAGAAGGAGGAGAAAGAGGAGAAGGAGAAGAAGAAAAAGCCACAAAAGAAAAGACTGACAAATTTGAGTAAATGAAAACTTAAAATTTCTACACTATAACAAAAACAGTGAAAATAAAAAGACCAGAAGGGAGAACATGGGGTGGAGGCTCAAAGATGCAATTATCAAAGACAGACGACTAACATCTTTGTTCTATAAAGAACTTACAAAAATTGGTTTAAGAAATTAAGGCTTGAATAAGTAAGCCAACATCTGTGCTCACAAATCACCCAAGTGGGAACATTGTTATAAACAAGTATGCCCAACCGTGAAAGCCTGTGGCAATCACAGAAACACAAATTAAAGCAAGGGTGAATATGCTTTCTGTCTATCACAATGGCAAAATTTAAAGTGATCATAATTCCTAATCCTGCTAACTGTGCAGGAACAGATATTCTAGATAGTGCTTATCCCTCACATCAATCCAGGAAAGCAACT